>NW_019091581.1:24834-123595 GCF_001949145.1 Acanthaster planci | reverse complement strand
GTTGTGCAGCACAAAAGTGCAATCTGATATTCCTGTGAGGGACTGTTGATGCAGTGCACAACGCGACACAGCTGTGCTCCTTTGAGGTGTTTACCAAATGACCCAAAGAGTGACTTCAGCATAGGAGGGTTAAGAGACCAACAGCAAATTGCGCAACACTTCCCGCAAACATCAGCGCGCCGCCTTATCAAATAAACTTTTCACCAGCCGCCAAACCTCTTGTTCTATTTGTTTTTCCCCTGTTTGTTAGCTGAACTGGCATGAGTCCATGTTCTTATCAAAACTTCAACCAATGGCCATTGAGTCTGTAGTCGTAATACATCCAATGGGTAGCCTCGTCTCACAAAGGTTATCAGAAAATAATCAGTAACGGACTAAGAATTTGCCATAACCTAACCACTTTGATAACAAACCATCATGTAGTTTCGTGGGAAGCACAAATTTACATACAGTGTTTATTGTGTTGTCAAAGTCTCTCCACTTTCCCATTTGCCTGTAGTATGAAACGCTTTAAGTCTTACAGGCAAGCACTGCTAAGTTTTTTATCCACACATACCTCAGCAAATTGTCGGAAGGTTTGGACTTCCTTGGCTGATGGTTTGAACTCAGTCCCTTCAAACTGCTTCTCGCTGACATCTGGCCTGTAGATCTGAGACGGATCCAAAATAGTAACAGTTTCCTGCGGGTGGAACGAGAAATTGGATTATGAAAAGGGTTTTCAGGTTTGAAGTTACATGCACACTTGTTTGGGCGGGCTTTGAGATTGCGACCAACTTTAAATTTGCCTTGGGCTGATTGCCGATGCAAATGTCATTGTACAAACACAGTTTGCTGGTGCTCACTGGTTGACTCCCACGATACTGACCTGTGATTAGAGGAAATATTTAACATGTAGGCCCTCCAAAAGCCCTTCAAAAGATAGGAAGAAGTCCTTCACAGGAAAAAAGGGGGGGGGGTTTCTACAAGGTTGTTACTCTATACAATGTGTAATTGCATGCATTGTTTTCTCCCACAATTAAAACAGTTCTCTGCAAAGTTACTGATCTCTTGACTTTCTACATGTATGAACATTACTTTGAAAACCGACGTATTTGTCATCTCAATTCTGTCTAATTCATGCTTTTAAGCATCAAGACCTAAACTGTCTCAGTGCAATAACTGTATGTGTAAGCCAAGCTCAGCCAGCTGTCATATTCCCACATCTGTCGACTAATATACACATTTATGTAGAGTAGCATCCTACAATACAGCACAAAAATGTGTGTGCTTTAGGAACATACTGTTAACTGGGTAATATTTCTGTTTGGGGGTGTGTGCTATAGCTCTAAGCAAAGACCATTTAGAGGGTGTGCCTTAATTTTAGCCACTAAAGTCAATCACCAACCTCTATAGTAACAGTACATGTACTTGTGAGACCTGTTCCCCTGTGAGGTGACCTGACCAGGGCACACCCACCCACTGTTTACCTACTGCAGCTCTGAACCATCTCACACCACTGATACTGGTCTATATCTCTGTTTGCTTAATGTTTCTCTGTTTGCACACTGCACAGTTCTATGTGGGGCTGTATTATCTAAGCCAATGCCAGTTAGAGGGTGTGTTGTTAGGTAACAAAGCCGATAGCCAAGGACAAACCTCTACATCTATTGTATAACAATACAGGTTAGACCTGCCCCCCCCCAAACCTGACAAGGTGAACAAAGGCACAACTGCCTCACTCCCCTTCTCTCCCCTCCCCCCTCTCCTCTGCAGACACACATGTATACTAACTCTTTGGCAAAGGAATGACAACCAGTTGTCATTTAGCTCCCATCAAATGACAGTCTGGGTCCATCCCTGTCCGATCCTCACAAATGTTGACTGATACAAGGTGTGGACCCAGAACCAAATTTCTGGGGGGAGGGGGGAGGAAGAAGGAGCAGGCCAAATTTACTGCAGGAGGGGGCAAAGAATTGAGGGTACCCTGACTTCTCATGATCAGTGCATGGTATAATGAAACAAAAATGGCTGGATGGTAGTCACTCCAGGTTTGAACATAATTCATTTTTTCAATGTATACATGTAAGTTACTGTTCCGTACTTGGATGAATTAAGCATTGTAGTAAGCTTTCCTATGCACATATATGTATAAATTGTCCAACCCTCAGGAAAGACCTACGTGCATTTCAAGAAATAATGTACCCGTCATCAGAGTTTAGCAGTTTGCCCCTTCAGCAATTTTAGGTATTAAGCAGTGTTTAAGAAAAACCAGTAATGGCCACATTAAAAGACCAGGGGCAAGAGACGGTAAGAGTTTCATATACATGTATGAACATCACTAATTTTTCCCTGAAGTGGCATATCAGCAATCAGAAAATGTCCTAAAATGTCAAATTTTATGTTAATTTCCAAATTACTTAGAATTTCTCAGACCAAATCAAATGGTTGTGCACAGAGTGTCAAGTGATGTCCAAGTATGGTACTCACACCCACACTAAAGTACCCACTTTATACCACCCTGTTTGTAGAAACTGTAGAACCTTAACAAATCTTTCCCTGGTTCCATACTTAAATTGACAGAGTAACGTTGTATTTACAAAATGTGATTCAGGCCTATGGAAATTTCAGACATTAGTTCCCTGGAAAATATCCTCTGGAGCTGCAAATCAGCCACAAGAAAAGGAAATTAAACATCCTGCAATTCAATGTCGATTCAGTTTGAAATAATGGCACTGGTCTATGTGCAAGTAATGAGGACTTCACATTGCCATTTTGAACATTTGAACATGGTCCGGTGATAATGATGAAAAGGTTAATGTACCTAGGGTCTGTTTGTTTCACATGGATCTGGTTGTCGATCAGTGACCCCCAATGCTGGTTAACTCCATCCATTTGGCGGGTTCTGTTGTCAGTGACCCAAAGGCGGATCACTTGGAGATCCAGCTTTGTATGAAATAAATAGGCCCTGGTAGTTGCTCGGCAGCATGGCATGTTCGTGAACATGATGAAGATTATCATTACTGCATGCTTGAAAACACAAGACATCCATGCCATCATTCAATGCCATATGGGAATTCAATGCTAAGTTGGACTACTTCAGATGGAAATTTAATGTTATGTTAGCCCACTTAATGTTTAAATAATAAGCCTTATTGCTAATACTTCATGAGTGATTTTGCACGATGGTAGAGACTAGAGAGGCATTGTGGGAAGAAAAAAGGGGCAATTTGTTTTTTTATAGGGCAATAGACCCTTCCACATCCTTCTAGAGAAAATGATATTGAAATTTGTGCCCCAGTATATTTTCAATGGACCACTCCAGTTTTTGCCTTCACATGCCATTTATGCGCATGCGCACATACATTAGAATGTATTAGCGGAAGGGTCTATGTTTGCCCCCCCTTTTTTCCCACGATGCCTTCTACCACTGTGCAAAATCAGCCAGGCGGCATTAGCAACAAGGGCTGCGGGTGACTTAATTGCAGAAACAAAAAAGGGACATTTTGCATTTACCATGTAAAACAGTGAGACTGACATGACAGCACAGACAGTTATTAAAGAGTAGGCCTAATCTTGACTTGTGCGCAAATTTACAGTAGCCTACCCCCCTCTGAGTTGATTATCCTACGAATGGATTTCATTAAAATGCAAATCAATTCTGGAAGAAGTAGCCCACAATAAATTTGGGCAAGAGTCAACATTCAAGAGCAATGTCACTGTCAATGACTTCACTGGCTACAACACATCTCAGTGGTCATCATTAGCCTTTTAGAAGCATGGCGGACACAATAGGAGGGCGCTATTTGGTTTGGGTAAAATCTTTTATGTTTGCTCCAAATTTACCTACTTCAAATAGCAACCCCCTGCTGTGTCCATCATGCTTGAATGGCTGATAAGATGACACATCATGAAAGTGGGAATGTTTTACTCGCCTCATTCTCAGTGAACATTGTAAAAACGAGCAAAAGTTACGAGGCCTACATGTACAATGAAACCTAAACAACTTCTACTCCAAGCATGCCAAGGGGAAAGAGTTCCATGGGTGGACAACACTTATTTTCCCTTAAAATGTTAAGGGCCTACATAGGCCTAGCTAACGTTAGGCCTTAACAATGTCCTACAGTCATGATAATGTGAAATTTAGCTAGGAAAATTCCCAAACATTTAAGTCTATTAAGAAAGTTAGAAAACACTACTTAGGTTTTTAGAGACAAGTCTTTTACTTAAGGTTTGTGCCAGGTGGCATCAAGTGTTGTCCGTATGTGAACCTCTTTCCCTTGAAGGAAAAGACTCCAGTTACCTGGTCCATTGTGATTGTGAATGTGGAGTTTCTACTGCAAGTACATGTCCGCCGCGCCTGGCCTGTACGGGAATGACGCAGTACTGAAGAACAACATACACACAATCACAAGCGAGTCACATGACACTCGTCTCCAAACAGTGGTCAAGGCCAAAGATATCGTATAGACTTGACTCAAGTCGGGATCTCTGTGATGTCTTCGTTTCTGCTTTGGATACACTTTGGATACTTCGCGCCCTCTTGTGTCCACTTATTACTTTGTGTTCAGTTTAGAAATCTCGGTTGTACCCAGCGAATGTACCAAAAGTGGTAGCAGCCAATTACATTACCGGCTTTGTTTTTACGTCGTTCATACCTGCATTATAATGAATGAGTCTGAAAGTCTGACTACTTTGATCGGTGGAAATTTCGTATGCATCATGCAAGATCATGTCGTTCATATGAATAACTACATATCACCGACGGGGGTCTTATCCGTCAAGTCGGACTTACTGACTGGTGACGTATGAAACACGTTGTACAAGAGTTATGCGAGCTGCCGGGCTGAGCGCGACGACCGCGTAGTGCGTACCTGCTGAAATGATGGGGATGGCTGAGGAAGAGCAACGTAAGTCCGACTTGATGCAAGTCTAGTATTCGTACAGCTACGCGCTTGGGTCGTTTTAGTCTGGGCTAAAGACGTCCTGTACATACAGTGTGCTGCCTTCCTTGTTTATTATTTACGGAAGCGTATTGTTGCCAACACGAAAAATTTATCTTGTCTCTTTTAAACGACCTAGTATCTCGTTTAAACAGCATAATACATGGAGATATTTCTTTTAGTCGAGATAACTAAGTCGTTTAAACGAGATAACTATGTCATTTAAACGAGAAAACTTTTTTTGTGTGTTGGCAGCAATTTGCGCGGTTGGCGTGACGTCACTAGGGCTTCTAACACACGACAAAAGGGCAAATTTACCCTTCGTTCTATTCAATAATGTACAGAAGTTCCCGGATGTCCGCGCCGCTCATGACGTGTTTCAAACTTTTCAACGTTCGAAATGCATTATGGGTTTGGATGACAAACACGCATAACCCAATATGGGAGAAGTGTACCTGCAAACGTTATCTGTTTATTACATACTCAGAATTGAGACTTAACACTTCTGGTGACTGACGAGAAAACAGACGTGGTGGTGACATGCGTGACTTTACCAAAGCTGAGGAGATAATGACGAGGTGGATACCCCCCCGAACTTGAAATGACCTTGCTACAGCTAGCACATCCCGCGCTCTCGTGGGACTTTCCCCTCCCTACTTCATAGTGTGTGCTAATCCATCCTGAGTTGAAGTGCACCCTCACCGGCAAAAGAAAAAGGGGCTGGTACGAAGTTTTTTAACCGGGTTCTGCACGCGCTCCATTCCAGCGCTGTGCGTACTCAGCGTGCCAAGCGTCAAACGCTCATTAACAAGCGCACCCATGCGGAATGTTCATACCAAAATAGCACCATAGAGATCATAAGCTAGAGGCGTTAGGCCTGTTCTGTCACGTTACGCCAAGTTTGCCCAAGATTCACAGGGCGAAATATGTTCGGTTACGCTGCCGAGTATACACACACAGATCACGCAGTGCGGTCCGCAGTCTTCTGATTTCTTTTTAAATTTTAACTGACGTCATTGGACTACAAAATTAACCTGGGCAATGGGAATATTCATTTCTGACACGAATGAGTAAAATCTCGTTTCCAAAAAAAAAACATGCTCCGCTTTTAAAAGCAAATAACCGATAAATTTCAGGCTGACACCATTCCCTCTCCTGGTTTATACATTTATGAATACTGACGTAATTGGGAGAGGTAAAGAGGCATGGATTTCACACCCCTCACCTTTGCATCAGGTAATGAGATGTGTGGAAAGTGTGTTAGCACTCCCGTGTACAACGTACTCTGTTTTGGCTATTGTTTTAAGCTTTTGGCTACGCCATTGTTGATTAGCAGTTGACATCCCTCGGGTCCAATTTCGACGATTTTGTTTTCTTGACTGATTATGACAGACAAAACAGAACAATCAAATACATTTTATATTGAAGATTTAATTTTTCATCTTTCTGTGATACAACACAAACCCCATAAAAGGGATTTGTAAATAAACAGCAGTGTGATGTTTAACCATCTCGACATCTGCACGACACCCCACCATCGAGTTCACCAAGACTGGAGCTGTCCTTCCTGGATGTCCGCCTGTCCAGGAATCCTGACGGCACCCTTAACCACCGTGTCCACTGCAAGCCCTTCCACATTATTCGATACCTGCACCAGGGATCCTTCCACCACCAAGCTATGAAGCCCTCAGTCAACCGTACCCTCGTCTGCAGAGACCTCGAAATCTGTGACCAGAACAACCTGCGCCAAGAGCTCCAGCATTATCAAGACTGCCTTCCAACTTAATGTATACCACCGCAAGAACATCAGCCTTTGCAACCCCCTCAGGACGCTATAGGGTTTCCTATACCCGAAGTCCCTTCATTCCCTCACGGCGTTAGAGTCTCCTAAATACCCGAAGCCACCAGCCCCATCGCCACAGTATGTCTACCCTTCCAGGGTCCCACTTCCTACCAACTCCGCAGCATCCTGCAGTCAGCCAACATCCGAGTCTTTCACTCCACACCCAACAAGTCGAAGAGGCTACGTACTCCACACTCACGCACCACCCGGCAGTCGCCCCAGTGTATACTGCATTCCATGTGAATGCGACCAAGTGTACATGTAGGCCTACATGGGAGAAACCGGCAGGAGCCTCCCCACCCTGCCAGTTGAAGATCTAAGAACACCGTGCACACGGCCGACGAGGAGAAGACAAATTGGCCATCATCAAAGTAACATGCACGCACACTCTTCAGAACACCATATCAAATGGGACAACGCATAACTCATCGCCCTCATCGGGAACTGGCTTCCAAGAAGAATTACGGAAGCCATCGAGATTTTCCGGCACAACTCCGTTCCCAAAGACATCGGTTTCAAGCTCAGCGAGATCTGGCGCCCACTACGAACACCCAAGACAACTCCCACCCCCGGGCAGTAGGGTCCCTATACCCAACACCCAAACCAACTCCCCAGAGGCGTTAGGGTCTTCTCTACCCGAAGCTAACACCCCCCCCCTTGCGTGGCATAATAGTCCCCTACCGAAACCTGGTTTCCAACCTATTCTGCATCCCCACAACACCACAGGACCCAACACTTTCATGATGCAGTGCACGCATAGCCAGCAATCCATTAGCAATCCGGGGATCCTTTTCATGCTCCATCGCCTTTACCTCACCAAGTCTACCAAGTGAAGTCTAAATGACGACTTGTTTATAACTGTACTATCTTACAATGTCGATTTCCTGAAGTGGTATTGTTATATCATGATAGGTAGTCTTGTCTGTCGACTTCGGTAAGTCGACTTGGCAAGCTAACAGACGTACACAAGTCATCTTTATCACTTTAACAAGTCATTTTGGCGAGATAGTATATCTCAAGTAGTTGTCATGCCGACTTCATTAAGTTGAACTTTCCAGATATCACATCTAGATAAATCGTCATATCGACTTTGAGAAGTCGGTTTGGAGAGCTTATTTTAGCGGTAAGTCGGCTTATAGCCTTATGCTGTCCGCTACATGTTGATGTAACATGATCAATTGTCGCAGTATATAAACAGGTGGATGGCACTCATGGAGAACCGTTGGCGACCGGGTACCGCCCGGGACATCCACTGGCCGGGCCTGTGCCATTCCCAGGAATAATAATACGGACGATTCACAATAGTGCGCCTCCAAGAGTTTGCAACGCGTTGACCAATCACAATGCGCGAAGTCTGTCGACCCTTCCCGAACGCGCACTGGGTCGACAGATTTTTCATACTGTGATTGGTCAACGCGTTTCAAACTCTTGGAGGCGCTCTATTGTGAATTGCCTGTATTGACGCATTAATTCCGTATTTGAAGGATAATAACAGACCATTGGTGTGGATTATGTTGATAACCTTACTGTCAGTGAAAACAGATCATGCAGTTTTGAATTCGACCTGGTGGTCAATGTATTTATGAGTGCAATGACCGTGTGCGTTTGAGCATCACACCGCAGCTCAGGACATCTTGCGACCACAACAAGGGCCATGTCCGAAACAAGCTGCCAGAGTATCGGCTATTACCAGTGCAAAGATTTCAAGAGAGAGAATACCTCGACCAAGCTCTAAACAACACATTTTGATACTACGGAGGTACTTGTGCCATGAAGTATAAAGTTAAAAAAGTAGGTCTATTTTTTCCTTATCCGTTTTTTTCAAATTCGTTATGGCGAAATATAAAACGAACAACCATTGGTTTTGGTACTGTGTCCTACAATTGCCATCCGAATTGTTATTAAGATAACATTAGACAAGGTACGAGATGCATACATGCGTCATGTAGCACCCACACGAAGGGGGTAATCACGTTTTCCCTCATTTTAATTAGTGAACACACTGTGCACTGGTGGAAGGAGGGGAGGTTAAGACCGTGTATACTTTCAAAAATATTTAAAATGGTGACAACATTGTCCAACACGGAAATCATCTTTTTATTTTCCTTAAAAATATTTTTGAAGCTCAGGGGTTCGAAAACTGATGAGCCCACAACTAGGTACTGTTTAAAGTTAGTTTACAAACATACAGAACATCCAACAACCAAGCAATGGAGGGTAGTGTTGCACAAGGGCAAGTCTGGGGATCGCCCCCTAAAAAAGAGGTCCCCCCCAAAAAAATTTCCTTAATGTCCATTACCCAAAGACGTGTAAAAAGCCCCCAAATGTAGCCTCACCCCTCAGAAAAGCAAACATTATGTGAAACAATCTGACCCTGCACATAAACACCACCAAGCAATAGCGTTTCAGCTCAAACAACACTGGTATATGTGTGCAATGTGCACTTATTCTTTAATAAAATCAATCAAAAAATGAGCATAAAAATCATGGGAAGGTGATACTACTATAAAAGTCATACACAAACATTAGGTATTCTAAAAAGTATTATCATATAATATATAAAAAATCAAATGTACATGTAGTCGCTTCACAATCCTAGGAATAAAAATGTAAAAAGAAAATCAAAAACCAATAATACTACGTGAGGTTCACAAATGAATTCCCTGGAGAGCAGCTTGGATCTACTCGGCGCCTGATTCCAGTTCAAGAACCGGAAATAAATGGCTCGATTGGGCGTTCGGTAATGATGACAACCACCAATGTACATACTGATAGTCAGCTGATATTGCTTCTTCACATAAATCCAGAGTAAATTGGAGCGCTGGCAAGCCCAACTTGACCCTTGGCAAATAATTGTCCCGGCAACTTCCCAATGTCGGACGAGAATGTTAAATTCTACTGTTGCAATTTCAGAGTAGTGAGCTAGCTGTCTAAAGTTGAAGTTAAAGTTGAAGTTTGTTGGAAGCTTACACAGTATATATACTGTCTCGTAGGCAAGCCATGGAGAATTATCGTCTAGAGAAAAGGAGAAAAATGGACTACTACAAACCGAGTAAGTGAATTGACGTTGATTACCTACATTAAAGTAACAGTCCTGAAATTACAAGCCCTCTTCCATTTTGCCAAGATCTTGATCAGCCTCCGTTGGTACAGCCTCGATTTCATTCCCACATCTTAACCAGATCCACACCCTGAGCTTATACAGCGCCCAGATGAGGCCGTGCATGATAATGACGGCTACAAATATGCCCACGATTACTCCGGCCGCCACACCGGGCGCGTTGCTGTAGTCAATAAATGGATAGATGGCGCCAGTCGAGCTTATCGTGCGCCCGCCAGCCGCCCAGAAGATCACGGTCAGAGCCATGTAAGCCAGGTCGAAACCGATCGGGTAGATGAAGTGCAGGAACCGCACAGGTATGGGCATCAGGAAAAGGTCGATCAGGGAGACGATTGTAGTGAAGGTGTGCACGTGGAAGTCGTAGAAAAACGGGAAATTAGGGTTGTACAGGGCACCCCAGTAGATGATGGTTACAAGAATATTCGTATTGATGGTGATGTTGAAGAACATCCACTGCATTTTATGACGTATACGCATCTTACATGTATTTGCATCTGACGAAAGAAAAAAAAAGATTTATTTGGTGGCAACAATTCGGATAAGTACGTGTGAAAACTCATCCATCATCTAGCCCATTAGCGTAATAAATGTAGGCTGAGGGGACGGTTAAAAGCTTATAATGTTCGCTTTTCATCAAAAAAGGCAATTAGCGAATGATAAACATCAAAAGTCTTGCGTCCGCTTTTAGGAAAAAGAGGAATAGAGTATTTTTTATGCACTCATAAAACTTATGATTATGTTTACTTTAAAAAGAAATAAGAGGACGGTGTTTATCAATACAGTATCATGGCACCGGAGTTTGGGAGTTTTTACTGAAGCAGACATGGGAAAACCTTTGATATCTGATAAAATAGAAGCGCAACACTGAAGTAAAGTTCAGCTAAAATTTGCATACTCGATGTGCGATTCGCTGTCTGCGCATGCGACTTGAGAAAGACCAATGCAGTGTTACGATACACTGAAGTACTTAATAACACATGGAACAGATGTAGTGACCGAGTGCTGACGGACAGATGAAAAGTCGATCGATCCATTCACCCGCACATTTTTTTTTTGCGATGCGGCCGCATAGTGCTCTGGAATGAATAATTCATGACGCGCAGTCGGCTGCCATATCCATCATAACAACAGGTATTCTTATCAGCCTACAATATGAGACTGACCTTCAGAATTTCTTGTCCGAAACAACTTCAGGATGGCCCCATCCACAACAGCGACGATGCCAGCCAATACCACGTAGATGAAAAATACGATGAACCCCAGATTGGTGAGGTACACAAAGGCTTGACCGCCAAAGAAGTTTATTTGCTGGATGAGGTAGGCTATCAAAATACCCAGCAGGTAGAGGGCAAGTATTACACGGTAAGCAACGAATACCACGTGAGGAAATTTCTTCCACTGTCAAAGAGAAGGCAGGGAGAATTTTGAAAATAATTATGAATAACGCCGACTGGTTGTCAAACGGCCTGCAAAATGTAACATTTGTTTGGTGTGGGGGCCCCCACACCAAACAAATTAACAGTGTCTTCCTGAAATGACATCACAGCAACAGCGCCTTCATTTTGTCAAGAAAGAGCATGCACTTTTTAGAGGTTTAAAAAGTTGACTTTTCAATGCAGTTAGATGGAAGTTGCACAAAATATGATCCCAAGTAAAGTTTGTTAATAGACCCTTTTATAATGCAACATAATGCTTTTGTTTCTAATAAGTTGGAAAAATGCACTTCGCTTCCGTTAAAAATCCTTCTACCTCAGATTAAGAAAAAGGAGAATGTTCGAAGCTGACCTTTAATGTCAGAGGAAAAATGCCATAACTATGAAATATTCATCAGGGGTCGCTGTTGCAGAGTAAATTTAAGAAGCAAATTTACAGAGCCAATACCATGTGCACCACGCAACAATTTAATTGGCGTGTGGAAAGTGTAAACGCGATGTGTAAGCCACTCACTGTGCAATGTTAACCGCGAGGCGCGTGGTAAGACATATTTATGAACTGTAGAAGATATAAATTTAACTGTGTGATTAAACGATCAAGACCGTGATCCGGACAAGGTAAGTTTTCCCTTGGCCTTTCATCTTATTTCTGTTAACCTGTCGAACGGCGTTGTAAGGCTAAGCGTACGTCATAGCGGTTGATGTACCCTAATAACCGTGGTGCGGCCTCTAACGCGGCGCACTTTCATTTTTTGTTTCTTGTGTCCTAACTGGACAATATTCTGTATGTAATTTTATTTTCTCCTGATTTTCCCCGACTTGCAAATTGAAATCTTTTAAAATGTGCCCAAAATAGGAGAAGAATTTTCTTACAGACTTGTGGTGGGTATTTTTGTGGAATTAATGATTTAAGAATTTAACAACTTCAAAGGATTTTGTACATGTTGATGTGGGATTTTTTCAAAAAGACTTTTTCAAGTGCGCCAGGTTAGGGAACACTCAGCTGAAGTCGAGTCCAATTTCCGGACGCCGACAGCATTGAATTAACGAACGAAATTTCATGACACTGAAATTATTCACAAAGGCTCAACGCGATGTATCATAAAGTCAACAGTACCAGTTTTCAACCAAGTGAGTTTTAAGTTTTTCAAGAAAGAGGTTTGGCGACGCTGTGTGAGGAAAGTCGGAATATCAAAGTGCGCCAATTTATAGGACTCTAGCTTAGGCCTACTAATGGAGCAAGGCTCCTGCATGCTGCAGCGCTGGTCTGCCAAGGCTGACATGTACAGTACGTAAGATGTACTTGTACATGTACATATCAGTATATTGAGTATACATGTATAACGGTACACGTATCCGTGTAACCTGTCTGCAGAAGTGAAAGGGAAAAACGATTGTCCACCAACATACTGACATAACTGTATACAGGACAGGTCGGCTCAACAGTGGTCCAACCACGGTCAAACGACACCCCACCCTCGGCCCGGTCAACCATTCAAGCGAATTTCGAAGTCAAGAGGGCTCACCTGTGTACGATGAAACACACCAGACTCCTGACTACCGAGCCCAAAATCCGACACCTTTGGCCGCTCACAACATGTCATTGCCATGATGTTATTGCTTCTGGGTGCGGCAGGAATACAGACAGGTTCCTCGCAATGAAACGCGGCCAACGTGCAAAACAACAACGCTTTAAATCTTTCTATATTACTTCCATATATAACTGCCTTAAATGATTCACAACCAATCAACACGGCAGAATTGCACGCTTTAGTAACTCAGGGCCGACTGAAACCGGGAGGTGACGTGTTGCCCACTGTTAGTGGGAAGCTTCCTTTTGTTTGTCCTCGACCTCTCTTGTAGTGCAGCTACGTCAATATCGTTCATTCTTGTCGAGGTCAGGCTGGCTCACATCACTGGACAAGCGTTCACCCGCGCCCACTCACTTTAATACAGGCCATGCCCACTTGGTAATGCGTGCAAGCTATGCGAGGTAAGGTCGCACCAAGCATATGTCTGCCGGTACTAGTAGGTAAAGGAGTCTACACAATTAATTACGCCAGATGGGATATCCTCGAGTGTACACATGCCAGTTCACTCAGTGTTTTTATTCCTCCTTTGTTCAAGGGATTGGGTTCCCGGAGCTGACATGTACGACACACTAAAAAATCCCGGGCCATAGTTCGGCGTGACCTTTTTCCGGGTCAAATTACGACCCAGAAAGGGTCACATACGAGCCGAATGGGGGTCATTTTTACCCAGAAAAGGGTCAGCCCGAATGCGACCCTATTCTGGGTCAATCTGACCCGGTTCTTTTAGAGTGTACATGTAGTGCATCATTTCCACTGAAAGAAGTCCGCAAGAATCCGATAACCATATCAGTCCACAGTCTCCTAAAAACTTCGTTGCATCAGAACTGTTCTCTAGGCCGGCAACTGCTTGGATGTGGTGTGCTGATAAATAGCAGATGTGGTAACAACTCAATTTTTGTAATTAAATTTCATTTGCAAGTCTATGCCAAGTCACAAGTCATTGGTCCAGTCACAAGTCAAGTCACAAATCAGTTGACCACTGTTCAAGTCATAACTCAATTTGGTCCAAACATAAGGAAGTCTTTTTGTCCAAGTACGAGTCCATGCGCACGATGCGTGATTGATTCAAACATAGGGCAAGGAACGACCAAGTGATTCAGATCATGTGGCCTTATATTAGGGAGACGAGTCTGGCATCTAAGAGTTGGGAGCCAAACGAAGCTTACGCTGATTATTCTAAGAACGCAAGGCAAATTGAAAACTTTAAGTAGTTTTGATTGAGTTGTTTTCTGACTAACGTTGGTAACAACTCATGATGTGCAAGTCCAAGTCACGTCACAAGTCAAAAACTGATAGTTACAGTCAAGTCACAAGTCACAAAAATAGCAACTCGAGTCCGACTCGAGTCGAGTATTAAACTCGAGTCTACAACTCTGATACCCCCCCCCCAGAACAAACACGAAAATCCTGCAGGGTCCGTTGATGAAAAGCCTGACCGAAAAACTGTCGCTTTGAGGTGAAAAAAATTTGCATATTCTATACTAGTGCGACCTCACTGGAATATTCCTTGTAGAGATTCCCACTTCGAATGTCACATTCACTGTTTGGAACAAGTGTAGAGGCAATTTTTCCGCAGGTTTATCTATTGCCAAACAGCAGGAACCGTCACAAATTTACTTGAGTGGGCTGTACTAAAAACACACAGGAAATCCAACCATTTGACTCTAAATTCAAGAGCGGAGAACCCAAAGCAACTTCAACACATTAGCACTCGCACCAGCGCATTTGAAAACAGTTTTCTTCCAAAGAACTATCAAGGACTGGCACAAACCATGCACAGACTAACACCATCTACATCATGTGTAATAGCTAGTTGGCAAGGAGGAAATTCGCAAAAGCTGGGTCAAGCTCACATTTAAAGATAAAGCCCGAATGTTGTGATTTGGCACAACCTCACACGAGATGCACAAGTTCGTGTGATGTTTACTCCGAGTTACTTTGCCAACTACATGCATACGGATCATGCAGATGCAGATGGTTGTAATACTTCTGGCATGTTACAACAGACCGTCGAGCAGATGAGCTCACCCTGAGGTCAACGACCGTGACTTGCAATCATGCACGCATTCACCAGGTAGTGTTAGTTTGCCTCTTCAGGGCTGTGTCCATTCCTCCCTGCTGTCGCACTTTTGGCACTCTGCTGATGGTCTCGATGAAAGTCAGGCCCAGAATCCTGAAACATTCACTCTGCCAGCCTTCGTGGTTATCGAAACGCAAGTAAGCCTATTTGGGTGCTTTCCTCACACGGAAAGGTCCGTAGTTCCAGGTTGTCAACCAATTACATGTACTCCTTGCAGAGCTTTAGCTAGTTGAAATCTGTGTATCTTAATGCAGATAGCCAATTCTCCTTGCCAAGAAAGATGGCGGAGGTCGATCTCAAGCTTATACTCGTCTCTGCACCTCCCAGTGAATCATGGCTGGGTTGCTCTGTCTTCTCAGTCATGCTTTATCATACATTCCCAAAACAGATGGTTCAGAAATTCCACAATTTGAAGCAGGATTCCAGATGTATCCAGAATCCTGCCTCAAGCAAAGTGCATGCTATGACACAGGTCCAGAAAAAGCTCTTTGACATGTCCTGCCTTCTCCGAGCAAGGACAAAGTACACAGGTCAAGCAAGCCCTTATTTGCCAGCTTCTGTATAGCTGATGATGAATATTCAACCTTCCATTTGATCAAATTAATGTCAGCACACCCAATGTAGTCGTCCAATCTGATGCTCTATGAAACAACCTAATTAGTACACTGATGCAACTGACGGGGGGCGACGGGTGCGGGTGTGTGCCCTCATTAAACATCCACGCCCTCACTCTTTTTCAGATTGCACCGCATGCAAATGGCATATATCCCCATCTTAGAAATAAGTGCACCCCTGTATACCTGTTAGACCTCGGTAAATGGAACAAACACATGAAACTAAGCTATCCAGCCCTATGTGTGTGGGTTCTACATGACTCTGGGATATTTATCTGGAGATGCCAGTCTGATATAATGAAAATCCAGATTTCAGTAAGCTTCCCATTGGGCTCCAAAAACAATCTTTTAATACTTTTCCAGGACTTGATTACATTTAGCTTAATAATTACAGTAAGTACTGTACCTCAAGGATCTGGTAATGCATAACAATCAACTGACCGTTCATATTCATAAGCACTTACATCACCTGCTCATTTAGAACTTTTCTTTGGCAACGTACAGCGAAATACACATCTTGATCAAATTTAATATCATATATTAAATATCAGGATACTGAAGATAGGTATGGGTTCCTCCAAACATGTACTAACAAGCACGAACCAATAAAAGATACAATATATTTAAGTTAAGATGACAAGTGAAAATAAGATACTTTTGCACAATAGGGTCAATGACTTTATTAGGTCAATTCGTTTTCAGCTATGGATCACAAAGTACCATTTCAGAGTTGGATTCACAACACACAGTTGAGGGGGCTGTTAAGTTACCAATACATTGTTATGGCCAATGAATCGTCGTAGTCGAGACCTCTTAAGACCATTTATAGACCCCCCAAGACCAACACAAGACCACCACTCTGTCTTCAAGTCCCACGCTTGTCAAATGAAATGTACATGTAACAAATGCATTCCTTTATCAGTGGTCACCCTGTTACTTGTGACTGGTCTTGTGTGAGGTCTTGTGTCTGGTCTTTTGAGAGGTCTTGAGATAGTTTCGACTAAAACACTGTCATGAATATGACTGAGGGACTAATTGACCAGCAGGTGTACGCATTGAAGAGATCTACAGTTAGCTGTTTACGGACTTTGTTTTTTTCACAAATATCGTTACTTGGAACAGCTTGCTGAGCATAACTTTGAACTTAATGACTTGTGATGAACTTACTGGGATAATAGGTACCTGCATGCATACATGTTCTGGGCATGGACTATTGGACTTGTCTATGAACACTATGGAAGGGATATGCTTTGAACTTATACTTTGGGTGTTCCGATCAGCTCTGCAGTGGGTGGATCTTTGACTAAATTTTCCTGTTCGATGCAGTGTTCTTCCGCACTGGTTACTGATGCCCTCATCTGGCGGGGCCTTGTGCCACCATCACATTTGAACCAGATCCAGAGTTTCAGTTTGTACAGGGCCCAAACAACAACATGCAGGAATAGCAATGCCACAAAGATACCCACGATTGCGCCAGCCGCCCGGCCTGGATAATTGCTGTAATCTAGGAGCCAGTAGATGGGTTCACGCCCGTAGCCGCCCACTGCCCAGAAGACTACGGTGAAGGCCAGGTAGACGGTGCCTAGGAGCAAGGGGTAGATGCAGTGCAGGAGGCGGACAGGCACCGGTGTGAGGGCTAGGTCCAGCAGACAGACTACTGACGTCAAGGTGTGCATGGTCAGATCATAGATGAGCGGGAGGGAGGGCATGTAGAGGGCGCACCAGTACACGAGCGTCACCAGGAAATTTATGTCAGTGGTCATGGCAAAGAGGAACCAGTGGGTCTTATGACGGAGGAGAAGTCCTGTTTGAAACCAATCAACGGATGGTAATGACATTGAGCTTTACTTCCAAACTGTGCAACAACCCCAATAGCCACAGGCACTTTCTGATGCCACTAAAATCCACTTCTGCCTTGTTAATACATGTATCTAACTTTCAAGGGGCATCAACCCTTGTGTAAACAAATAACAGTGTAATGATTGGGCTCTACTTTCCTTAAATCTGTAAAATGCTCCTTTAGCTCATGGCTTTTGAAGGATCAGGTTTTTCATTGGTCCATCTTTAACAATGAACCAAATTTTCATGGGGGAAGGGGTGGAAATGGGGAGGGCAGCAAATACTTCATTTATTGATTAATGCTAATTTTATGGTCTGATGCCTGAGGCTAACTTTGGGGCTTTCTATACACTTTTGTTGGGGGGGGGAAGTGTCCCAAAAGTTGTCAATGTCATTCTCTCGTACTATAGAAGGGGAGGGGCAGGACAACCTTTTCAAGCTCCTCCCCTAGATGTATCAGTGATCTTTTTGATTAAAACAAGCTTCGGCTTGTATCCTTTTTCTGTTACAGTCCGAGGCAGTGAAAAATTCTTTCAACTTGATTTACCACAGTAGACAGACACAAAGGGGTCATTTGACTGATTTTGACCAATAGGTCAACTTTTTCAAGAATGCATCTTCAAATTGGAAGGTTAAGAGGCATCCCTGAATCTGCCTCCCATCTTTCCCTCAGGTCAACCAGTCTATCAAATGGGCAGGAGCTGAATTAGATGCCTGCATATGTCATTACCTTCCCCTGCAGTTCTCCGCTTCATACATCCATCCCAGATGACGTTAACAGTTGCCGCCACATTGTACGCAATGAAGATCATGAAGGCGTACGTTGTCAGGTAGATAAATGATGCACCACCCTGGTTCTTAATGGAAAAGCCCAATACAACAATGAAGAACCCAGTCACGTACAGGGCTACAACTGCCCGGTAGATGGCCAAGACTACCAATGGGAACTTGGAGCACTGAAAGCAAAATGTTATAGATCCTACTCATAGTAAGCTTTGTGATAAAGTCAATATTTTAAGATGATTACAACTTTCCCAGTGCAAAGAGTACTCCAGCTAGCTGGAGTAGCTCAAACCAGGAGTCAAACTTCCCCCCCGGCACCTATCCAGCTCAAAAACATGAAAAAAGTGGAGGTATTTACCATGAACTGGTCATGCCAAACACTGATTGTTCTTGCATGCTGACACAGGTGCTCAATGCACAGCAAGTGCGTTTTTGTGACTAAGCAATTTCTATAGAGACAAAACTTTGTATGATGCCAGGCTGACACAGTGTCATGAGTTTGTTATCACAAGATGGGAATTAGCAGGTGTGTAATTTCGAATTTTAGCCTATTTCATTTAAAAAATCATTCTCGGCGACTTCTAACACGTGACAAAGGGGAAAATTTACCCTTTACCCGGACATGAGAGAAGTTCCCAGATGTCTGACTGCGAGAATGAGCCACAAACCAATTACATGTATATGTAGGCCTCTGCCTCTAACTTTCTGGCTTATGTAAAGGTACTCATTGACTGATCCTACAATGTACCATACCGGTTCAACAGAGAGAAATCACATGGAATTTTCCTTGTGATTATCATGGCAAGGCCTAAAGTAATAGTAATATCCTACCTGTGGACGATAAAATACACTGCTATCATCGGTAGTAAAACCGATATCAGCAAGCTTCGGTCGCTGGAAGCGTGCTGTCGTCATTGTTCTTTTTTTGCTTTCCAATAAGTCTTCAAATTTTTTTGAAAAAAAAAAGCAAAAGCACGTAGAATCGTGTACCAAAATCAGGGATCACACGAGTAGTGCAAGCGGCTCTTTGTATGTCCAAGTATCATCCCAATCTGGGGCTATAAAAAGTCGGTAATGAACGTTATCATGTCACTAACGTAACACCGTGGAGTACAATACCTACATAAACGTAAACGCGTTTACGTGACAGCCCCCACACACATTCGGCGCATGTGAAATAGCGCCCTCTCTTGTCTAAGGGACAGCAGGAAACGACTAAACTCGTCTCAAGTCTTCCGATTGCTAAGTGTCAGCGAATGATTTGACTATCCTGCTCGTGTAAGTTCTGGGAATACATGTACAGTGTACATGTACATGAACTTCCCGATGGGGAACTGGTTTAGTATCAGCCTTGAGATAGTCTTCACGCCTCGAGGAAGCCCCCTCCCCGCGTTGAAATGTCGGACTTCACTTCCCTTCAATTCGAATTGAGCAACCGCGCCCATGTAGAGTTACATGGAACCAGAAATTCGTGCGCACCCATAGAGCTATATATTTTATATAGGCACTATATAGACCTTTTCACTAATGAATTCATAATTATTAAAACATTTTTGCTGTTAGTTTCTAATGTAAGGGTGTGTGTTGGTGGTCTTGCCATAGGGTGTTTGTGATGCGTCTGGTGCAGTAGTGTAATTGTAGTTAGTATTGCGCACCCCGCTCTATTTCACCGTCAACTGCTGGCTGCTGCCACTGGCTAGCCCTTTTTTGGTGCGAAAAGGAGCCGAGTGCGCAAGTCTCCCCTGCCAGTACACACAACGCCATCGCACCCTACATTGTGTGGACTTTTTTGTGCAGAGGTCCACACTATGAATGTCACGCCTGCACATAGCCTCTCCATCTCAAATTAAGACTGCTGCAGTGCCTCCTCGCGGCAACACACGGTAACTTGACATCTTGCGACCCCAGGCTAAACCTGCAGTGGATCTCGGAGCTGCAGTGGTCCCTAGAGACAAGGTGTGCAGGCCCACCGGTGTGTAGATACGCTACAATGTCAGCCATTGCTCCAACTGTGGCCAAGCGTGAGGTTCCGAGCTGCTCACAACTGCAAGTGATAACAATGTTACAGGTGCTGCAGAGGAAACCATGAGCTTCTGCTGCAGTAAGCACCATGACTGGTTTGATGACAGCCGGGATGACATTCGGCGTCTACTCACCGAGAAGAACAAAGCTCATGATGCTCACCCTGCACCATCAAAACCCCGGGCACTGCAAAGAAAGAGAAGTGGCTGAACCTGCGAAGGGAAGCACAGGTTGCCCTTCGGCAGATCGAAAATTATTAGTGGGAATTTAGCAAGGGCAAGAGAGATTCAAGGCCTCGCAGATCAGAACGACATGCACTCCTTTTACGACTCCATCAAGCAGATTGATAGTCCAACTATACTAATCGAGCACTCATACCTGTAAAGTCTGCCAACGGCGCTCTGTTGCGTGCCAAAAAAGAAGAAATTTTTCACCGATGGTCTGAACATTTCCGCGACCTCAATACCAAAAGGCCAATCGACGCTTCTGCACTGCAGGATCTTTCAGCTTTCCTAGAGGAGGACGCTTTGAGTCTTTGGTCCTCTCGGCTGGAAGTGGCAGATGCGCTCAAATCACTGAAAAACAATAAGTCTCCAGGCACTGATGGCGTGCCTGCTGAGGTTCTAAAGCATGGTGGTCTTGCCCTTCAAAAAGCCCTGCTAGAGTATATCGAGCATGTTTGGGAAAGTTAGGAGGTACCACAAACATGGAAGAACTCTAATATCATTACGATAAGAATAAAGGCCAATGATCGCATTGTTGAAATAGCTGGGGGATCTCCCTATCTCCCTGCTTTCTTACGCTGGCAAGTTACTGACCAAGATTATGCTGAAACGACTAATAGCCCCTGCAAGTTAACGTATCCTGCCTAAAACGCAGTGCGGCTTTCGGCTTAACGGAGTAACAACCGACAACCTAGAACAGAACCAAGACGTGAACATGGCATTCGTGGATCTGTCAAAAGCATTCGACACTGTCAATAAGGAGCTGCTATGGGAACCCCTGAGGCTTATTGGCTGTCCGGCGAAGTTCGTGTCGGTGCTGCGGCAGTTCCACGACGGCATGGAGATTAGTGTTGTGATGGAAGGTGGCGAATATTCTCCTGTGTGACTGAACCGGTACTTGTATGTCATGCTTGAGAGTGACTATGCTACTACAAGAGTCCGTGCAAGAGAACACGAAGATCGATCTTAGATACCGAACTGATTGCAACCTATTTGACATGAAGAAGCTCCGAGCCTGCAGTACAAAGTGTACCACATCCTCTTTGTCCTGGAGCTGCAGTATGCTGACGACTGTGCGCTCGTCACATACTCGCAGCAGGCCACGCAGAAGGTCCTGAACCTGGTCTCTCACTTCTACGCAGCTGTTGGCCTCAGTATCAATACCACTGAGACAATAACTGAGATACTGTTAAACCCAGCGACAGAGACCAAGGTGACCCATCGAAATTGACCGTGGATGATGCCACGCTTATCGTGGTTTCTGAGTTCAAGTACCTGGGAGGCTTTCTCTCAAGTGACTGCTCTCCCGACTTTGACATCAAGTACCGCATCAGTCAAGCCAACTGATCCCTATGGACGCTTCAGAGGCCGCATCTTTGAGAATCAATCCCTGCTGGGTGGAGGAGAAGCATGGGTCCTCTATCGCAAGCAGGTGAGAAAGTTGGAAGCTTGCCATATCTGTTCCCTACAGCGTATGTTGGGGCTCACATGGTGTGATAAGGTGCCTCACGTTACGATTCTGCAGCGCGCCAACATCACCAGCATTGAGGCAATGTTGATTCAGGGCCAGCTCCAGTGGACCGGCCATATGATCCGCATGGAGGACCAGCGGCTGCCCAAAGGGCAGTGCTCTATGGCGAGCTCACTAATGGATGCCGCCTTCGTGCCGCCCCCGAGAAACGTTACAAGGACCATCTTGAGCAGAAGCATCCATCCGCAGGTTGAAAATAGCCGTGGTGGTGGGGAGTGTTCATTTACTGGTAGCGACGCGACCATGAAACCTGCATTTCAAAGTCGTTGTGAACCAGCGAAGTACACGAGTTCCCTTAATTCGCTCGTCACCCAGCTCACTCGTCTCCCTGGTAAATGTTGGTGGCTTTGCGCTGTGATTAGCTACATTGTACACAACCCTGTGACCGCGAGGTTAGCGCTTCCTCTTAGCGATACATTTCACATCACTGGTTATTTTGATCAATTTTGGATGAACGAAGAATATAGAACGAAGAATGAGAATGTTTTCAGCTATGAAGTAGAAAAGGAATAAATATCGAATCGATAACCGCAGCTCGTGTAACAAATTGAGCGAGCTCGCGCGCCTAGTAGACATTTACCCACAGTGCTCTGCGCATTGTTCGCTGTGACCCCATGTGACGTGTTTCCTTCACTAAAACCTCTACAAGGCCTGATGCCCTTCCCAGCGCCCTGTTCGAGCACAGGGCGACGAAGTTTCTACCAAAGGAGCCTCTGTTGCTAAGGAAATTGCGCCATCTATGCCATAAATCCCGGTCCCCTATAGCGCAACTTGAGCACCGTGCACTATTTCTGGGGTAAAAATTCAGTCCAAGCCCCCCCCCCACACACACCCACACAGACTACAAATCATGGGTGCATCACTGCAGTATCTGCACTACTTGGCTGCCGTTTGAGTCCATGGTTATATCTGTGCGATACGGCTTTGAAACATCGTTCAGGTTTCTTTTCAACAGCATTTTCGCATCACTGTTCAATTTTTTTTTCAACCCGGGTGAGGATATCTTCTGCCACACATTATGAACAGTCATTGGGCTTTACCCTTTGCAATGCCTTTTTCCTCTAGCATTTCGGCAGTGTTATACCCCCAAACTGCACAGGAACATAAAATCTGGAGGGTCAAAGATATCCTCACTCAGTTGACAAGCCAGTTTCAAAGTTGAGAAAATGTCACATGACATGATTATATCAGTTTTACCTTCAAGAACCCCTTTTTAAAAGAGTAAAAAGAAACAAAACAGTAGGACATATGAATGAATAAAAAAAATCACAGGTTAGTTAGTTTGTGGATTTAGTGAAAATAGCATGCACCATTATGCACCCTCTGTCTGATTTTTTGCCTGATTTCTTGACCTCGACATTCCTTTTGACTAAACTTTAAGACTCTTATTTCTATGAAAATGATTTTATTACCATAGTTTTTAAAGACATAGGGAAGAAAACGTGAAAAAACCACTATTTGAAGAAAATCTGGAAACAATTTTTAGTGGATTTTCATACACATTGTATACATGAAAGACAGACTCATAACCGCAATGAGTAGCATTACGTTTATATACAATCACATACACACGTTTGTGTATAATCCACTAGTCTGAGCCGAATGAGGGCTTTAAAAAACATCCCAACCGAAATTAGGAAAGACAGTTTGAACGCTACCTCACACCCCTTGTCCACCGCTTAGGAAGTGACCAGTTGCAATTGTCCAGTTAGGAGATGGTCATCATAATCCTCGGCAGGTAAAAAAAAATTTAATGGTTCATTTTGCCAACGTATTATAACCATCCTGAGATGCTACTTGAGCCCAAGTATGTTTAGCGTCCGTTTTATTTTCAAAATTCAGATTTACCTTCAACTTAGAGCAAGGAAGTCGAGGGTCAGACTTTGTTGTTATTTACAAACAATGGTTGACGATTCAAATGTTCAAAGACTCAACAAAACAAATAAAATGTAAAATGGACAAGCGAACTGAAAATTTTGTAGTGGTTTTAATTTTGTGGGGGTAGCACAGTTTTACGAGAATGAGGCCCGAGCTGGACCCTAGAGATGGCCATCTTTGGAATTGGTTGTTCGCGGTACCCGCTGCTATATCTGACTCGAACCAGCCTGCGACACTGGCAGGCTCGGTGGTTAAGACGTCTGCACTAGTAAGCAGGAAGTCGTGGGTTTGAGTCCCACCCGAGTACGCTTATGGTTTTTACAAGCCCTCGAAGGCAAACACCGGGTATACATGCGGTGTTATAATACACATCGGGCAGGGCAAAAATCCAAAATTAATAAACGTATTTTTCTTCCCCTAATGGAAATGCTAACTGATTTGTTTTCAAGTCTAGGGTAGCTGAACTTCAGGCGTTTCTTCGTTTCCGGTGAGAATGCAGTTTTCTTCCCGTTGGTGACTGAAAAATCGCTCATGGATAAAGACACGAAGCCGGTATCCTCCGTAGCCAATCAGATGGATGAGCGGCACGGCGAGAGAGATCAAGACGCACGATAAAATAGTCCAACCGGGCCGGGACCAGTCCAGCACCCGGGGATATATTGCTGTTCCTCCGGAGTCTGGATTCATACCGCCAGCCCAGAAGTAGATCAGGGTGAAGCTGATGTACAAGATGCCGTACAGGAAAGGGTAGATGAAATGCACGACCCCAACAGGAATGGCTGAGAGCAGGAGATCGGCGTAGATGAAGACCGTGTTGAGGGCGTGGAAGTGAACATCCATGGCCAAGCCGAGACCAGACTTCCCGGGTGATGCGAGGAGCGACCAATACACTATGGTGACGATGGGGTCGACGGTCAGACAGATGTTGAACAGGAGCCAGACCAGTTTGAAATAGTGCGGCAGGCGGGGCCTGACGGTGCCCTCCAGTGGTCGGGCTGATGGGGGCAGGGGCGGTAGCTCATGTCCGGATGTTTGGGAGGTAACATGAGACCCTAGCTCCTGACCAGTGCGTCCAAAGTGTGATACAGCGCGTGTGACGTAGACTTCCTCAATAAAAACGGAAAGGGAAACAGGTAAATTTCCTGGTACAAAATGTCAGTGATATGCAATGACTCAGTGTCAGAGAAGCTGTTCTTTAATTTTCAATCACAGTGCAAAAAGATCAAACCAACTGAGGCCTAAAACGATTTAAAAGTTTTGTAAAATTTACTAGGAAAAAAATTCAAGCTGACGAGCAAATATGACTGGTCAGTGTTGGCTGAGAGAGCTTATCGACGTTCAAGTTAAGATCATAATTCAAGACAAAAAATTAGAGTTCATGCAATGAATTCCCAAACATTGTTTGTCTGATGAGTTTCTCATTACACATGTGGTTTACATATGTTCGTGTTCCCAAACCTTCAAATCATGACTTATTCCGAGTATTCAATAAGGTGGAACGATTAATGTGTTGTGGTACAAGTCCCCCAATCATTTAACCCCAACAATGTATTGAGAACGTCGAAAAGATTTCCTGCTTTTGACATGATTATTTTAATCAATATCCTTATACATGTGTTTTGTCAGCAAATTAATGTCAGCGATAATAGTAGGTCATCATCTTGAAGAAGGCCATCCCTTGGTACTAGCGAAAGTATCCCGCCATCTAAAATCAGAAAATGAAGCACTTTTACAAACAATACGTGTTGCTAGTACACATGTAGTCCGCCATCTCTTCAGGAGATAAGACCCCTTGATGTTCGTCAACAAAACGTGCAACTAGAACAAAACAGGGGCTTTCTTGAGTACACTGATTGATTAGACGTTGCAGGATTCATATATAGTCTACCCCTTCCAAAGCAATTCACATATTCTTAGGAATGATTCAGAGGAGATGTCAAACTCACACCGGTTCCTCCCGTTCGCAAAAGTGAAGTAGGTGGCGCTTACGCACGTGGACACAGAATACAACGTCAGCACCGTGAAGGTCCAGTCGGTCAGGAAGACGAAGAATGGCCCGATGTCTTTGCCGATGGCAAGACGACAGATCAGCCAACCGAGTAGGTACAGGGCGAGGAAGACCCGCCAAGCTAGGTAGACAAACTGGTGGATTGGCCACTGAAATACAACGGAATGGAACATAGAGTCACTTTACCTTACCATCCTTATAGTGCACTGCAGGTCCTGTCAAATTTTGTTAATGAGAACTTATATCTTGTAAGTTTTCTGAACTAGAGTTGTTTAAAATAAACTTGGGTGATCAGTGATCTGAAATAGCAGAAAAACAATCATTTTATTGTCAGTCATATCAGAGAAATCCTGCGTCCTTTGACCCACTTTAAAAGGAGGAAGGCACAATCGCTAAAAGCCAGCCACTGTGTAGGTTTAATAGATTTAATAAATTCCAGGGCATGCACAACGGCTGTCAGGCGCGACTTACCTGAGGTCGTGCAAAGAGGGTGGCATCTCCATGGTTCAGCCAGAAATCAGACAACTTAAGTCGACCCCCGCATGCCATTTTTTCCCCAGAAACGGTATAGGCCTAACTCTTTGAAGAGATATTCAGGAGATACGCTTGCAAAACGTTCACTTGTAACTTCTCATTGCGACAGAGTGAATGCGAAATATTTCCTTGATCTTATCGACTACAGTTGTGACAGAGGCATGTTGATGCAAACCCGGAACTACGTAAGCGCATTATTTTAAAGTTCAGTAGGTCTATGCTTTACTATGCGTCAGCAGGTTCCTGCCGCGGTAAAAAATTGTAAACTAACATGTATTATACAGTTTCAGTTACATGTTTGACTTAAGTCGACAGTCAGAAAAGGTTCAAAGGTCCAATGTTACATTAATTTAACTACAGCGCAACTTTCTACATGTTTATCTTCCCGAGTTCGATCGAATTCCTGCTGGTTGAAGTGATCACGAAGCTTACTCGGGAAGATAATGATGGACTTTGTACCACTTAGTGACTCGTTTATGATAATAACGACCAAGTGGAATAAAGCGACTAGTCCGAACGTTATGTGAGGAGTGCACTGTCAAACATTGTCAAACACTGTAATACTTGATGTTTAAAAACAATCCTCGTTGAGAGAAGCAAATTCAGAAAATGTTTTCAAGCAATCCCCACAGCGCGACATTATAGAAAGAGGTGGTCACATTATTGTGTTGGGGGAGGGGGGATGGGGGTGTTTTTTTCTCATGCTTTATTTGATTATTTCAACGGTTAAAAGCTTATATTCCTCTGTGGTAATCACACCATGGTGTACACCATGGTGAGCACAACTGTCCATGGTGTACACCAAAGAAACACGACGCAACGGAACCGTCGTTGTGTCGCGTGGTGGCGTTGGGGCGATGGCGCGGGGTGACACAGTTTTGTTGGCTAACACCATAAACGAGGGTCACAGAGTTCAAGACGATACAGATGGTTGTAACACCAGATCGCACAGCTTCTTGACTTTAATATTGCAAGTATATTACGTATATTGCGTATAGAGAGCGTATTATGTGCGATCCGCAGTTTATCACTAGCTTCTTGAATCAAGATAAGTAAACCAAATGGGACTGACTGACAATCTCCGGCTTCAGGCCCATCAATGAATATGTCTCTACACTCGACCAATCTTACTGGTTAAAAAGAACTAAACAAATACATTTCCTTGGGGATGAGGGCAAACCCAAATGTCCAGAATGCAGGTAGCCTATCTTTATTATTTTTTAAAATTGCATATTTGACTTACTGCGATTTCTGTCACTGGCAAAGGTAAAGTAGAACGTGCCAATGCAGGAAGAGAATGCGCAGAACGTAAAGACGATGTATGTCCAGTCAGTTAGAAATATGCAGAATGCTCCTATGTTCCCTTTATGGACAGCTGAACTAATCAGCAGCCATCCAAGAAGATAGAGAGCAAGAAAGACCCGTCAAGTCAGGTAGATAGACCGAGGGATTGGCCACTGAAGTGGCATACAAGTTAAGGAATTTACAACTCAAAGTATTTAACAACGAATCACCGAAGTAGAGAACATCTAGTCCACCAAATTTTTTTTGCGCAGAAACCAATGCAACGTCAATGCTTTCTTACTGACATCACATTTTTACTTATGAATATGCAAGTATTAAAAGCATTAAAAAACCAAAACGGCAGCAATATACCCCTTGAGACAGTGAAACACAACTTGAAACTGGGGTTAACTGAGATAGATAGGTGCATTTTTAAAATTAGTGTTAAAACCAGTTCCATCGCAGCTACCCTTTGATATCAAAGGTAATAAAAGGTGTAAAACAAATCAAATGTCGCTGTGTTCTTCTAGGCAGGAATATTTCTTTTGACAAATAGAACAAAAGCCACAGTGAAACCTATTTCATAAACAGGTAATTAATTCATTCAGTTTTATTCTTGCCATTTCATATTTGACAAAGTTCATACGCATTCCCAAATTTTGTTTGTAAGCGTTAGATATATTCGTGTGAAGATTTTCTTTCCCAATCATCATGTAGATCCTACGCAGCCAACTGGGTGGGTAGTTTCTATCGCTACATTGTGGAAAAGATTTATTTTCCACTCAGACCATAAAGCAAGACTTTTAAAATTATTTACAAACAACTGATGTTGTTTCAAATGTTCAAAGACCCGATGCAATAATATTCAAATGGCAAGCGATTAAAAATATTTCATTTCGTTCGTTTCAGTTTGTTTCGTTTCGAGCACAGTTTCGTGAAAATCCAAAATAGGCACTTCCATATAGCAAGCATTTTATTTTCAGTCGCAGGATAAAATAGTTCAACCGGGCCGCAACCAGTCCAAAATCTGGGGATATATTGCTGTATCCCTATCCCGTGAGTGTGGCTTCACGCCACCAGCCCAGAAGTAGACCAGGGCGAAGCAGACGTACGAGTTACCGTATTGGAGTGGGTAAATGAAATGCACGACCCGAGCGGCAACTTGGCCGTGGAAGTCGACATCCATGGCAAGGCCGGGGCCAGACTCCCCGGGTGATGCGAGGAGCAACCATAAACTATGGTGATGATGGGATCGAGGGTCAGACTGATATTGAACAGAAGCCAGACCAGTTTGAAGTAGTGATGCAGGCGGGGCCTGCGGCGCCCTCCAGCGATCGGGCTGGCGGGGACAGGGGTGGCAGCTCCTCACCGGATGTTTGGGAGGTACCATGCAGTGCTGGAGGCCTCGAGGCCGGTCTTGGCCTCGANTTTCTGGCCTAATTACCAGGGTGCACCCCGAGGCCGATTGTTATGGCCTCGGAGGGCAATGCCTCGGCCTTGGACTCGGAGATCTCCGGCCTCGACGAATCAATCGAGGCCGGCTCAATTTTCCCTACAATTCAACATGTTTTTTTTTCAATCAAAAAGTGTGGATTTTTTCTTATCATTTTTACATTTGCCTTCATTATGATATATGAACATAAAAGCAGCGTCATCCATGTCAAGTTTCAAGTTGTAACATTCTTTTCGTGGGTTCCTTGTGGTTTTTTTTCCTCGGTGAACCAAAATTACGTAACGTGCGCACGTTCCCTAACTTCCGTGCGAAGGTCACGGCCGCCGCTACACATGTACATGTAGCACCTTGTTGGAGAACCAGTCTAACCCACACCATAGTCTGGTCCCCGTCTGCCACTTTGCCTGAAGTGTTGCAGTTTTCCCAGGAGATGTTGGAGACCCTGATGTCTTTAAGATGTAACAAGCATTTTCTTTTCAGTCTCCCATCGGTAACATGCCATTTAGCCGTTTGACTTCAAAATAATTATAAACAAGTACTACATGTACATCTAACAAAATCTTGACCTGGTTTTGAGTGATCAATTTGATTTGTTGTTAGGATGTACACCAATAGCTGGCCTCAGCCTTGGTAGCTGTGGCCTTGGCCTTGGGGTTATGGCCTCGGTCTTGGAGGTTGTGGCCATGACTACAACACTGGTACCACGAGACCCTCGCTCCTGACCGGTGGTGCGCCCATGGTGTGATACAGCGCTTGTGGCGTAGACTTCCTCGATTGAAGTGGAAAAAGGTAACTTTAGTAGCACAAAATGTCATTGATATGCAAGGATTCAGTGTCAGAGGAGCTGCTTGTTTCGTTCAAGGTTGAAAAGTTCCAACTAATCAAAAAGCTTGAATCGACCTCCGCATGCCATTTTTCGTCCTAGAAAGGCACGGCCTTTAATTCTTCGCAAAATCTTAAGGTCCGGTAGATACGGTAACAACGCTTCACCTGTAACTTCTCATTTTGGCAATGGAGGTCCCCCCGTAATGTATTTCGTTGTGTTATCGACCACAGATATGAAACATGCAACCCTACGAGTGCAGTATTTTATGATCATAAGGCTTCATACTTCACTGTGCATCAAGAGGTTACTGAAGCGGTAAAACCATGAAACATACGTTATAATGTTTCAGTAACATTTTTTGGCAGTGTTCAGAATTTACAATAAATAGGCTAATAATGTAATCATGTGCGTCAAGAGATTACTGCCGCGGTAAAGCAAATAAACCATACGCTATAAGGTTTCAATAACATTTTGAGGGTCGAAAACGGCTCCAAAGTTCAGTACTGTATAAACTGTAGCGCAAATCTCTATACTAATTCGATCGAATTCCTGGTTGAGGTGATCACTCAGAGAATGTGAGCGAAAGGTCAAAATATGTAGCGAGTATACTGCCAGACAGCGTAGTACATGATATTCAAGAACGAGGAACACACCCATTCCTCTATTTTAAATTCCTTCTTTTCAATCCTCGTTTTTATCCATTGTCCCGTCTGTGAAAGAACAAGTATGTTGCAAAGCCAACACATATTTCCAATGTAAACAAAGTTCCACAGTCAAACGCAGTAACAACCCCCAAGATGGGGTATCGGCAAAAATCGATTGTTTGATAAAATTTCGGCAATCAGTATTTATTATGGACAGATTTCTACTTTCAAATGAAAGTAAAATGTCACGCTAAGCATTTCTCATACAAGGCTCAGACGAAATTTACATTCATTACATTCCTACTCATTAAACTCGACAGGCTTGCTTTGAATATTCTCGTTTACAACAAATTTTTCAACACAAGTAAACAACAAAGGCTGACAAAAATAGCAACAGATTACTACTACCGCTAACATGATATTCCGCAGTGTATTGTGATATTCCCTTTACAGACGAGTTCACTGTTTTACATATAAATTATGTGATAAAAAAATGAAATTTGAGTTCAGTTCCAACCATTTAAATTTAACCATGTATTTTTTTAACTAAGTCAAAACGTGAACCGCACATTCCAAGAAACCAAAAAAAGCCACTGAATTTATGATGCTTTTGTCAAACTGGAATAGGCTTCATGTCGACATAACTAAATCAAATGTGGCAATGTTGTAATTCTACTACAACTCCAATCCAGCTTTGCAACCCTCATGTTGCACCCTCTATGGTTACAAACCCACCACCACCAATTTTCACCTATACACACTGCCACCTGTTTTCGCCTACGCTAAATAGAAAACAATTGCACCGGGAAAATTTAGTTTTATCCTTGCTGGCAAGCATTATCGTGACCGTGCGAAATTTTAATGAAAACAAGGGAGCTGTATAAAAATGATAAATGCATTGAATTGATGTCAACTGGTATGTCCTAAAAAAGTCACAAAATATCTACATTGTGTGGGAAAACATGCAACGGCCCTGAATCCAGTAAAAGGAATAAATGACGCAGTAAAATAGTTAAAGTAAGATGTCATGTGTTTACTCCGGGTAGCATGTTTTTTTATTACACAGCTGTCTGGGGGAACATCATGTTCTTTGCCATGGAAAAAACATTTTCTTGCCAGTCTTGAAGGGAGACTAGTCTTCACGCCTTGTGGAAGCTTCCCCTTTTGACATGTGCACTTTACTTCCATTTGAAAAAAAACCCAAAATCCTCACTTCAATAATTCAACAGCTGACATATCCCCGTTTGTGAACAATACAATGCCAGATTTATGTACGTTTCGTTACAAGAGCCATGGACCTTCATACCTTTTTTGTTTAAGCAAATTTCAATAAATGTATTCACAAGCTACAAAAAGATCCCATAAGCACTATCTTCGGTGCCATACCTGTTTCAAGACAAAATACATTGTACAGGGTTCCTGCAACTTAATACGGACAGCGTAATTTGGTGGCTTCTCCATAATTTTCTATGACCAAACCTGCTACACGAGCTAGTTCATCAAACTGGTTAGTTAAATTGTAGGATTTTTACTTGCACATTCGACGAATATGTCAGAAATAGACACCAAATTTGTATAAAAAATTATTATTGTAAATTGGTCATCATAAAATTCCATTATTTTTGTCATTACAAGTTTTCAATTAATTTTCCAGACCTAAAAATTTAAATTATTACTACGAAACTATTCAAAGTTTTTCCCAAGTTTATGAATAGGGACCTCAAAACAGCACAAAATTTTCATTTTGGAATGAAGTCGGTTCTCTGACATGTTTAGGAATTTTCGAAAATGACGGTGAGTATACAGATCTACATGTGTAAACTTGAAACTATGAGTAGCAATTTGTGCTGAAAAATTCCAAACTGAAAAGTGAGTGGATAATAATATGACATATCATTAACAGCGCCCTCAGGTGACAGGAAATAACAAAACAGAGCTAGAATACATTTTGTTTAAAAAGAATGAAGTCGAAAAGATGATTCATTTATTTTCACACAATTCAGAGGAAGGCAAGATATGATTTTACACGCATGATGACAATAATTGCTTCAGCCAATCCCTCAAGAATAAAAGAATAGAGCATCTTCTGTCAACAGCGGCGTATCAAGGTCTTGGGTCCACGGGGAGGGGGAGCTTGAAATAGTAACTTTTGCAAGCATTTTACCAAAACCTTTTTTTCATCTGCAAAAGAATCCTTACTCCTCTCTACGCGCACAAAGACAGGTGGTAATAGAGGATTTTCAGTCAGATGATTTTTGACGGTCAGCATTCAACTTACATAGATGTGTGCGGAAACGGACGTCCCTTCAAAGTTTCTCCACATTCTGGTGTACATGAAACTGCAAACAGAAATACACAGATTCGAAAATGCATGTGCCTTCACGGACATGGTACGCTCCCTGAAATACCTTTGCCAGTCACACTATGTCATGTGTAAAACCTTGATACCATTTCCAAAATACTAGTCTTTTCAACTCATAAGATACAGTAACATGGCTTGGAGGGGGAGCGCCCTCGCCCCCCTCGCCTGGATATGCCACTGTCTGTCAACCTTCTTGGCAATGACGGAGGGACTACTCCCTCTTCTTTGACAGCATCCTGCTCAGGTACTTCCACTTGAGGACGTTGACGCCAAGCAACAGGGCGTTGACGATGTAAGTGGAGACGCAAACGAGGCAGAAATCCTCCAGGACAAAGTAGAGGATGTAGGCCAGGTAGACAGATCCCACGTTGGACAAAATGGATGTCATGAGGAGGAAGTTGGTGGCCGCCAAGGTGTGAATCTTGGCTGGGCAAAACGATACAGCAATACGGAAAAGGATGTTACAATTACCATCAGAATAACTTGTTAGTTCATACAGTTAAATGGAAGTTTTCCCATTGTGTTTTTTTTTTTTGCTTTATCTTGTATTTTTTGTTCCAAAGTCTCTGTTCTGTGTATAACTCTTCCTTTCAATTTTTCAAAAGATTCTTTTGATACAATCAGAATCAGATGGTATTTAACATGCTAAAGCTTGGTCTTTACTTCAATGAAACTGTCACTGGGAAGGGCTTTCTCCATCTGTTTGTTTGTCTTTTATTGTTTGTTTTAATATTGTTTTGTCAACAACAGCTTAAAAAATATAATAGTTAAAGCAATATCACAGTTATGAAGCACCTTTTCTTTGTTTAGATGTGCTTGATGTAAGTTTAAATATATTTATTTGTGAGATACAATGAGGTTATCAAAGGTACAGTCCATGATTTGCAGTTGTCCAAAAAGTAAGTGTTGATATTACTGTTGAAAAGCATGCACTGGGTTTAAAGATGCTTTATGGGAATAAAATTATTCTTTCAGGCATGCTGTCATTTTTGAAGTAAACAGCAAAAGAGTGCCATTTCAAATGGTGCGTCTGAGAATGGATATTTGAAAATTACCATTTGAAGGGCGCACAAACATTGACGCAACACACACTTTTGACTGATTGACATCACACATGTCACATGGCTGCATTCAACTGTGCGTGTGATTGTGTCCCAGATACTGAATTGAAAAACATGAGTCAGCAACTTTTGACCTGAAATTGAAATCCTAGAATATTGTTTTTCCCGGATTATACAAGATTCCCTGAGCTTGCATTCAAACAATGCAAGGATGGATGACTATCTACATAGTCATATAGACAACCTGTTGAATGAGTAGTTAAAAAGTGGCTTCCTGGAGGCAAAAGCTTGAAGGCACAATGTATTGCAGGTAGCAATAAGTAAAACTACGGAAAAATCTGGTGACCACTGTAATGCCAACACTGGTCATTTGCAGTAGCCCCCATCAATGGTGGTAAGTATTGTGATAGCTACAGGTACATGTGTTGTATGGAGACACTGTTATGTGACAGTTGCTCCATACAAAGCCCAACATAACAAGTCTTTTGGCCATTAAAGGGGGCCACCAGGAATTTTCATGATGTGTGTGAGTTTCTATCCAGAACCTCAGGATTAATCATATTTTTTCATGGTCAAATGGTGAAAAATGTTCATCAACAGCACTCACTGCTCGTGCATACTGGTCCAGACCAGCAATGCTGACATAAAAACCTTCAATGAAATGACAATTCGGGTGCTCCATTACGTGCCAGAAACATAAATTACACAAGTGACACGTCAGTGCTAACAACCCATAGTAACGTTTTTCTGGTGCAGAACAGCAACATTACTTCCAAGGTCAACATAGGCTGAAAATTGCTTTTGTGTAAATGCACTGGTACCAAGTATAAACTAAGCCTCATTTCAAACGCAGTAAATATAGTTACACGTATCTGTAACAAGTAATATCGTTTATATCACTTCAACAATTTCATTGTGCTATTTCGTTTTTTTGTGTACATAGGCTTGAATCCATAAATTAAAAACGAAGCCTTTTTTATTGAAGCCAGGGGTGGGATTGACCAATGATAAAAAACGGCATAAAGAAGCTGAACAATGAAAATCTCCTATACTTTTGTACACAGCCAGTGAGGAAAAACAGCTGAAATCCAGAACAATAAAAGCTAAAATCAGCTAAACAGCTGAGAAATCTCACCCCCGATTGAAGCACATCAGGCCATTTGTACACAAACACCTGTTCTGTAGTTGTGAGAAATGGATAAGAGTTGAAACAGAAATTTCTAGAGATCAAAACCTGGGGGGGGGGGCAAATTTTTGCCCCCACAACTCAGTCTAGGTTTTCTTATTAAAAAAATTGTCCCCTCAATATGAACAAGGACTATCCACAGCTACACGTTGCCTTCCCCCTTTTATATTTCCCCCTGAAGAATTTTTACCAGCGTAGTCTCCTGACAGTTTTTTGCAGGGAAAAGGCTTAACCTAACTTGGAGGAAAATGAGTTCAAGGAAAAAATAATGCCCAACCGTCTGCAATACTACGGTGTTCATGCTTCCCGACAGAAATCTCCCATCATTTGAAACACTTCCGCAAACGCAAATAGCCGGACCAAAGTTAATTAGAATTTTCTCTTCATTGTCACACAAGGGCCCTTGTCTGTTTGCTGAGCGTAACATGTACCAGGATATATCACAGGACATCCTTAATTGGTTTTTTACTTTTTCTGTGTAATAGCAATGAACAAAGGGAACCATAGTGTTAATTTGGAATATGGTACACGTCACTAACACCTCACCTCATTTATTTCAGTGGAAAGTATCTGTTCTTTAAACCAATTTCTGCATTTTATTTCCTTTGTTAGGGAGAGCGGCATAATTCACAGTTTCGCGACACCTTTCACCATGACTGACCCCAAAATATCAGTGGCATATATTATTTGTTGTTCTTTTTTTATTTTTGATTTTTTCAACTTTTTCATTTATTTATTTCAATCATTTTCATTTTATTTTTTATTCAAATTTCCTTTGTGTTCCCAGTCCAAGTTTGGATTGACAGGCTTTCAAGCCACAGTGTTCAGGTACACTTTTTTCTCAATCCTGGTTAGCTCAGACTGGGTTGTTTCTCTTTTTGTCATGTTTAGTCCTGTGTAATTTTATGTAAGACTGTTCCTTGTTTGTTTAGAGTTGTACATGTTATTGTTTATGGCCAAATAAATAATGATAATAATAACAACCTGTGGACAGAATCAGGTTTTAACCCAAAATCCTTTGCTATCTCCCCCTCTTCATAAATTACATGTGAACATGTATAGTGCATGTACAGATATATGTACAAGGATACATGTACATAAAATAAATTGAAATTCCAAATTTGAAAACAAAGCCAAATGCAAAGTATTTGGTTTGTTCTATAAAGAAGGGTGCTTAACCACCTGAACACACCCTGATGAAGAAAATTATTCACCCCATCTGAAAATTTGAAAGCAATTTGAAATTGTTATAGACAGTACTGTAGGTATTTATTTCCCCAGAAAGCTGCTCTTAAAATTGTTCAAAATCCACCGCTTTGCTAGGAAATCACATGTTCTTTGTACTCAAACATTCAGAGGAAGTACATGTAGCTCTACGTACTGATAGACAACACACATGAAGATTCTTAATTCCAGCAAAATCCTGCAAAGCCCTTCAAAACTTCAATTTGGAAGGATTTTGTGGGAACTGTTCAAATAGTCGTTTATTCAATTATTTAGTAGATGTTTAAATACGAAGACTTACCAATTGCAACTTGAAGAATATAGAAGATAACACCTAAGAAACAGTTGGGTTGGTTGAGTATATGATGGTCTCCTAATATGGAACCAAGAATACCAAAACCACGGCCATACCTGAAGCGTTGAACAAAAAAAATTACATCTGATTCTAAAATTCTGTGCTTATGTGGAGCAGGATCTGCCAAAGTACCGCTATATTAGTCACGTGCATTGCTCATTAAAATCCGTTGACTGCTGTTACATAACAAAGACCTGAAAATTGAGAAGTGCGTCTTGGGAGGAAGGAACGTTCGGAATACTGGCTACCGACCTTCTCCAGTGAGCTATTTCCATTTTAAGACAAAACCCCTTAATGAGCGCATTCAATTAAAATAACTGAAATGAAAAGTAAATCACATTTGAGGTCGCAAAGTTACCTTTCCTGATTTTGAATACTGTCTCTGTATTTCACAGTGAAATTTGCCCGACTGTCAGCCCTGACATGTCTGCCAAACTTGACATCACTTAAGACTGATCCCAGGGACTATCATGCTATTGAGCGGGAGACTCTCCTGTTATTGAGCTCAAAGTTGCCATTTTAATTGTTGTTGTAGCAATCAAACTGTATGCTAACTTTTAGGAAAAACAGCAACGGCATCATGATAAGTAAATGTCCCATTCATAATCGAGCCTGGGGTGTTGCACGTGTATGTATGCCAATGACTATTTACGGAAAGGTGCAACGTCCGGTGTACAACCCGATTCCGTCATACATACATGTATCTGATGCTGCACTGTTCAGAAAAACCGTCATTGGCATTTGCGTGTGAATGGTGCACTCTAATACCTCTCTCTAGGTTGGCACATTGTGACGTCATCAATATTATTCCTGAAAACTAGCATATGGAAGGTTCCAGGGCTCCACTATTGCCCATATCCAAATGCTAAAAAAGGTATTTCATAGGGTCCTACTCCTAGTAAAATGTAGTGACTGGGACTAGGCCTACAAAAAGTACAAAAAAATACACACTGGTTAAAAAAAATCAACACAATCAAGCTCCATTCTGGAAAGAATTCCACATGCCGACACCTCTTTCTTGACCTAGCAACAAAATGCCCCCCCCCAAATCTAATGCAATGGAGAAAATATTTTGTTACACACAAATTCACTTTAAAAACAGAATTTTTCAGACCAGTCCTAGCCCTGTAGGGTCTGCGCACAGCCGCTGGGTGTTGAGCGGCGTTCGTTCTTTCCGAAATTTCAACCAGAGTACAGTTCGGCTTCTTAGACATATTAAATCAGCTTTATTACTCACTTTGACGTGAAGACTTTCGAGCAACTCATGCTCTCCCCGATGTCACACATGGCCTTGTACTGCGGGTTAGCCTCTTTCGAAGTTTCCACGTAGAGCGCATAAACCGACAGCACCGTGCCGATGAAGCACAGCCCCCATCTCGCCAGTCTATGGCTGATGGGCATCTGTATTTTACCGGTTGTCGCTGCTGCTGAGTTCGGATTTCCCATCTCTACAAAAGCGGAGAAAACTGCTATGCATGCACCGTATGGTAACTATCACTCCAACGAGAAGATTTTGTCTAGAACTCTCTCCAGAGACAGACTCTATTGCTTGTGAAAGATGTACACAAAACAATCTGCTGTTTACACTCGCTCCTGCATAATAAATTTATTACACGTGGTTTGTAAGCAGCGCCCTCAATGGACAAGAAGGTTTATAACCGAAAGAGATGAGGGATATTATCAGTGTTACAACTTACACGCATGTTGGTTGGTGAAGGCCAATTCCCAAGAAAATAATTATCAGTGTTACAAATTACATGCATGTTGGTTGGTGAAGGCCGAGTCACAAGAAAATAATTAGAGTAGGGTTCGTCGCCATTGAGTCCCTGTATATATTTTTTCTCAGGGCATTGCTAAAACATCACGCAGTACTTTTTCATGTGGAAATCCTTTTTCTTTGATGGTAAAAAATGGACACACACGGACATACTGTACATGTTTTGTTTTAATTGTAACTAATTGCATTTTGCATATTGTAAATAAAAAACAAAAAAAAATCCAAAAAAAAAAGAAAATGTCTCAGTACACAACAAAAAAACAAGACAAGTCAAAATCTTGCTTTATAAATACAAGGCACTTGATATTGAAAGGCACAAATTGTATTTGCTATTTAGCACATTATGAAAGACACTGAGAAAAGATACAAAATGCCAGTGGAATATGAAATATGACATAAGACCAAAACCTCTCCTTCACATAACCGATGCTCGCAAAATGATTCAGCATCAGCCCTACTTACTTCAGGTAATAAAAAGCAAATGTGACAAACATCTAAGTAAAATTCATTCAGTTGTTTTAAGGAATAACCATTTCTAGGAATACATTATCTGGGAATGGATGGAAATTTAAAACGCAGACATTAAATTAAATATAAAAAAACTTTATGGCAGCCTTCTTTTTTGAAAAAAGTGTGTACTGACTTCTCATTGTCAACATATTTGTTCAAGCCTATTAGAAATCCATTACTTCATTTAGTTCAGTTTAACAAAGTTCATAGATATTCCAATTTGAAAGACAGTTATTAGAAAGACAATGCAATATGTATTTCAGAGAATTTGTGAGGAAGCATCAAAGTCACAGGCTGTACACATAATGATGCTAAAAACCAAAATTTACAGAAGTACCAATATATACAATACATCTCAATAATGGAGAAAAACTACACATTAAACACACTGCAGAAAGTACCAAAACTGAAACTCTTAAAGGTATTTTGCTAAAACTTAAAACCACCAAAACCAGAACTCAATTTACAAAAAATCCAGTGACAAACATGTTAACATTTGGATTCAATTCCAATTATCTGCACAATTAACAAACCTTACACCTTATCACACGAACAGCTTTTAATCAGAGTTACACCACTGCTCCAAAGATGCATAAATTACAGCTGAAATTGCAAAAATATTGTGTTTCTTTAAAACGTTCCCACTTTATCAAACACCTTGGATTTTTCGCATTCACATTAAATATAAATAAATACAAGGTTAAAACACTCATTTATATCATGACCTGCTTTGCGGAGAAATCATTTCATCAAATTTAAGAACTGATGTTCCCAAATCTCTGCCAGCTCTGCAAGTTGGGCCACCCTTTTAAGGTGCAGTTGTCAGGCATGTCGGAATCAGATAAAATGGGGCAGAGCTTCAGAATAAGGAACAGAGGAATATTCTAAATGTGGGCAAGTGACTAATTTTTACCAACTTTCGTTGAGATGCTGGAAATTGCATGATGCAAAGAGGTGTAAATATTGGGAGATGGGGGGGGGGAATCCCTCCCCTTTTTGGACCAGGGGAGGGGAAAATGGGTTATTTGATCCCACTACATCATGATTGAGAGAAGTTCCTTTCGGACCTTCCCAAAGCAAAATATGTTATTACAGTACTGAAAAAAGTATAAAAACTTTAAACACACCAGTTTAATATAAGGTTATAAGGTGTATCGTGTACATCTGCATCACGAACAGCACCCTGGAACATTTGGAGAGACAAACATCAAATTTCAACTCTTAAATCTTCTTCTGCTGCTGCTTCTAGCAGTGATGGTTTTTACATAACTTTTATGTGACAAATCACCAACACCTCAGATCAAATTGTGCCTCTGTAAAGCAATTTTAAAGTAAAGTGTTGTAACCAGTTAGGCACTGTTAAATCCCTGTTTTTACTTTCTGCCCTCATGAGCCCATTACTGACATATACCCTGCCATGTTTAGATCATTTCATGCTAGTAACCACTAGCCATATACTATTTAACAGTCCTAGCTTCGATAAATTCTACCTGTTGAAATCCCTGAATACTTCATTTTCCATTTTCACATAGTACTTGCTTTCAATTATTGTGGTCACAGTTATTTTGATGTTAATGGTATAAAGTTACTTCACCACTACCGGCACACTTGTGAAGAAAAACAAACAAGGCACTCTTTTAACCCACGCCCTTCCGTAAAAATTAAGAACTGCGCACTCTTAAGTACATGTACATGTATCAACATTAAAGCGACCATTCTGTTGATGTTTTTTAAATACGTTGTCAGAAAAGCTGGCTTTGTATTGCAGGTGAACTTGACAAAAATGCACAAATAGTTTCTTGTATCAGCTTAAAACAAACTCCACTGGAGAAAATGTTAGTCAAAGCCTCAAAATAACATCAGCGCATACAGAACTTGCATAGAAAAACCTTGATTTGGAGAATACAGCTTGAAACAAATTACAAACGTCTGAAAAAAAAGCAGAGCACTTTAAGGTAAACTCAATGATATTGTGAGTTAAACATTCTCCAGTTGTAACTGCCTTCATCCTTCACTGGTGACATGCATGAATGAATATGCAACAGCTGCATGTCATGTGATTGTCTGCATGCTGTTCAATTGGTTCTGGGGTGGCAGCTTGGACTCACCATACTGTGATGTCATGCCGTTTAGCATATCTGGATGCAAATGATGTGCAGCTGGTGTCTCTGCTAGGCACAGCTGTTCTTTCTTCTTCCTGTATATAAATCACACATAAATCACAAAACACAAGACCTCATTGGTTTATTCATACCATTTTGAAGGGTAGGATGGGTCACTGAATTTGTGAAGGTGGTGATGTGGTAATTTAAAATCTGTAAGACTATTCACCCTGAGCTGAAAAGCACCATCAGCGGCAAAGGAGGGACAGGCTGGTGGGAAGTCTTTCCAATTTAACTTCTGGACGTGCCTAGCACACATGTGAAGACCATATATAAATTGCTTGCGCATAATCAGTGCACCCTGTGTCAAACCCACATATACCTGTGCACTAATGTGGTGAGTTCCAAGTCCCACCAAGGGACCCTCGTTTCCAAGTGAAAATACGCTCTTTCTTGTTCCCGCTCAGAGCCGATAAATCAATCAGATGGGTGAAAATCCTTTTGAGTAAACCCTATTTAAATTACGTACATCAAACAAATTTTACAGCAAACTACATGTACACATGACATGGTAACGGAGGCTCGGGTACGCAATGCTTACATCCGTGAGACAGAAGAATTTTCAGGTAATAATTTCATCTTTCAAATTAATTTCATTGTTTGATTTGTATGCCCTCACCTCAAAGCCTCCACCTTTTTCTGCCACATTTGCCATTCCCTTTCCAGCTGACGGCTGTACTCCTGTTCAAGTCGCAGCTCGTTTGCCAGGTGGAGGGAAGAACTCATAGAGACCTTCAACTGTTCAATGTAATGCAGTGCTGCAGACAGAGAAAAACACAAGGTTCTTTCTCTGCCAACAAACAAACTTCTTGGGTTTTATTATCCTCTCTGAAATTTTCAGAAAGCTGGATGCAAACTTCCCGTATGCATTAGACTAAGCACTGACTTTACTAAATACATGTACATTTCAAAGAATTTTACAGTCTTGATGCCGCAAAATGTTGCAAGTTCCCTATTGACACTCTCTCTTCAGGTTTTTTCCTGCACCTTACTTGAGTTTTATTTCCAATGAATCAGGCAGTTCAATTCCAGTAAAGGTGGAGAAATCTCCACTTTAAAATCTGAAGTTTGCTCACTACGGGAGGTTTGAGAAAAAAGAACGCTTGTGAGGAAAAAAAGTGAAGCTGGAAAAATGAGGGGACTCTACTACACAAAATACGTGGGTACCTCAATGTTACAAAACTTTCCTCTCTCACTTTTTTTGAGGATGACGTTTCGAGATAAGGGCGTGCGACCCTCCACATCCTGCAACCCCGGTACCAACGACCTCAGGTTGCTATACTGCTGCTGTAGGTCCTGCCGCCGTTTCTTCTCCACCAGCTTCTTGCCATCCCTGCGGACCTTGACCTGTGGACAGTTCCACTGATCAGTCAGCTCCGATCAAGGTACCGTCAGTTTCATGACCAATGCTCAAATGCTATGACTGCAACTTTGTTTATCTCAGTTGATACGAGGCATGAAATAGGATTCTTAAGACTTCAGTAAATGTAGGACTGCTTTCTTAAAAAGTTACTAAGTTTCAACTCCTCAGAAGCAGTAAAAAGGAGAAACTTCAACGTTTTGGTTTTTCTGCTAATGAAAATTTCCATCTTCATGACCAAACCATGACGTCATCCAAGAAGAACAGCAATGTCTCCATAACAGTGTGTCCAATATACCGGTACATGTATCACGCTTTTCTACATTTTCTTGAAGTAAATGCTACTTTTTACTTGTTTAATGTACTAAGCAGCGTGTTTGGAGAATTGGAATGGCCAATATTTCTTCAAAACTTTGCTGGTAGCTAATTTTTAGGACAATTTTTTGGCATATTTTCTTGAGCTCTTTTGATAAGAGGTGCCTTGAGTCTGTGACAAAAGCAACACAGCGCCCTCAAAAGAGTACTGATGAAAGGATTTTCTAAGAATGGAAAATCTACCACCACTTCCATTCAAAAGAACAATATACATGTAGATCTTGTCTGTAGTTTTGTAACAAAAAGTGATGTGCATAAAAACAAGTTGAGCCAAGTTTCCACTTCAGGTTTCCGTTAAAGTACATCAATAATACTTTATGTGTACATCGTTATTAGAAGTGTAACAAATTGTGGGAAAGGTCATCTCCTTTCAAGACTCACAGGACAAAGTTCACGACTAGGTACATACACAGTACACCCAATTAAATCTAGATTTTTCTAGTAACCCTTTCTGAAACAAATTTGGCATGCTTACTTTCAACTTGCCGTAGAACACCTCATCCTGATAGTCGGGGGACAGCTGAGCTTCGCGGTCACTGCTTGATGAAGACGGGGAGGAGTACAGGTCATCCACACCATCCACGCCATCTGCAGGGCTGCTCCCTCGGTTGTTGTTGTTGTTGTCACTCCTCGATGGGTCTGGCTCGTAAAACTCGGTGGCCCCACCACGGCAACCGGTCAGGCTCTGGGCGGCCAAGTCCATTGTGTGCTCCCCAGATGAGATGGCCAGACACCAGTGAACATCTTTTTGGGGAGCTAGATGAAAGGCTGGCGACTTCGAGGTGCAGAGACTTGCGGGGTCAGCCTTGCATTGAGGAGCATATGGTCAAAATTAAAACCATCTTGCTCCCCCTGGCCGGGGTGTGTTTCTAAAGTTCACAAGACAGAAGAAATGAAACTGTTATTAGCACAGAACTTTTAAGTCATGTCAATTCATTCCCCCCCCAAAAAGCAAAAAACATTTAAAAAAATTAGCGACCCCTCCAAATACAGTTGAACCTTGTTAATAAGGGGTCTTTTGGACTTAACAGATTACCTTGTTATAAACTGACTTGAATCAAGTCGGACGTACGTTGCTCCTCCCCAGTTAACCATCCCTTCACTGTATACAGTTAAGGGTCATGCGTGGCTGCTCGCATAACTTCTTATAAGGTGCCCCCATTTGATAGCCTTTCCATGATATCCGGCATCAAAGTAAAAAGGTTGTACAACGTGTGTCACCATGCCATACAGTCAGTGCGTCCGACTTGATGGATAAGCCAGTCAGACCCCCGTCAGTGATATGTACATGTGTAGTTATTCATAATTGCATATGAACAACATGATCATGCATTATGAATGCAGAATTTACACCAATCAAGGTAGTCAGACTTACAATTTCCACCAATCAAATTAGTCGGACTCGCAGACTCGTTCATTATAATGGAGGCATAAACAATGTAAAAAAGGCCGACAATTTGATTGGCTGCTATCTTTGTTGGTAGAGGGAGCCAGATGTAATTTGCTGTCTACAAACGGTTGGCAGATTCATCAAGTCAGGATTTCTCAACTCACAGTTATAAGTGGACACAAGAGGGCGCAAAATAAGTAAAAACACGCGGCCTCAAGTGCCCCATGTGAGCATCAAGTCGGTGTGATGTTTCCCGATCAAGTTGACATGGTTGATAATGGATACCTCGCCAATGTTAGTACTCTAAGTTCTCTAAGTACTACTATGCCAACTACATTACATGATTCAAATTCAGTCCAACATGTCAAAGGGTACAAGTTAACACTATAACTAGTTACTTCGACCATGCGCGGACCAGCAAACAAAATGAGAATCAAGAATTGGTGTGCGTCCAAACCCTGCAAACCATGCAAACTGGGCTGGCTGGCCAAATTTAGAGTGGCTTAAGTCTAAAACTACCTTCAACATGCTCAGAAAAAGTTCAAGGCTTGGGCTACTTCGAGACACGGAGTATCACGGAGTTCGTAACTTTGAGTTCTCGAAGTAAGGCCTACTGTACCGGTGTAGGCCTAGTAAGTGTACTACTGGTTAACGGCTATTTTCTGTCATTGTCTGTGTATCGATACATTTCCGACTCATACACTTTCCAGTTTCAATGACTAAGTTACACTTTATTCTTGACAGAGCACTTGCTAGCTACTAACAAGCATGACAAGTGAAAGACATAAGCACAGGGAGAATTTCTGACTCATGTCAGCTTTCCCCACTTTGGCCTTCCGAGAGACGTGCCATGCGTGCTGAGGGAAGTTCATCATGTTTACACATCTGTTCCCTGCTCTATGGTTTACGTAAGTGCATCCCGTCTAAAAACTAACATTTGTAACAATAGTTTCAAAACACATCAGGCCTAATTGTTCGCCTTGCTGACCTACCTTTATCTGTTCCTTGCTTTATGATCAGTGTTTATTTCGCTTTTGATCCTTTTGTAATTACTACACAAAAGAAATTAACAATGCATTATGGGATGGTGGTATGAATAATTCATAATGTTGTGAAAGATGCATTACGACATGCCGGTTCTATTTATAGAAACAGCAGGATCCGCGTATAAAATGGTAGTTGGCTACGCATATACTGTACATGTACGTACGTGTGCACATTGCAACAGACATACATGTACATTTGTACACTGTACATGTATAGGCCCCACATGCATCTTCGCTTGTTAGCTCGAACTCCAGAGAAATAGTAGACCTATCTGCCGTAAGTGGGTTGTTTTCTTCATTGTTAGTCCTTTATGAGAAATCATTTGGATTTTTAGAAATAATGGCCGGTAGGGATAATTTGGCCGGTTGACGTTAAGACTTTTGTTACGGCAATTTCACCGAGGCTATCTTCAGATCTTGTTCATGCATAGTTCATCGACATACCAGGCCTAAGTACAAGTAATAGGATTGTAAATTTGGGGACCCTGTTCCTATAATAGAACTAAGAAGGGAGAGCTACATTTTAACTTTTGAATTCACCTTGGTAGATGACTGCACAACCACAGCCTTACAGCACAGAGGTCTGGTGTGCATATGCCCAGCATGTGCCAAAATCATGTTGTTTACAATATGATGTCATAGATGAAGTACCATATTTTAGATGAACTGTGTTAAGTGTAAGATTCGTAAACTTGGATAAGGTTGAGAAATTTTCTATACTGAGAAATTGGTCAATAAATGTTGGGCCAGCCCTACAGTTGGGACAGAAACTATAGCCTAGTTGGGACGTAGCACAGCTGTACCCATGGTTGGCATGGTTGGTTGGTTCATGGAGGAAGGTTGGTTACTGTACTGAGAGAGTGAAACCAGAGTGCACGGTACCTTGACACTGCTGTCATGACCAGAATGCATGTATGTGTACAGTCATGCCCAGGCATAGTCATACATACTACATGTACATAGGCCTACATGTACATGTGCACACATGTACATCACCAGGCCTACACGCACATAGTACAGTATATGTACATCCTGTTTTGTCATGTCACTGAGTCATTAGTCATGTCAGTCAAACCCATGTTGGTGATATTGGCCATTTGTGGCCTAGCAAAACATGGAGCTGCCCTAGTTGGCCTAGCATGGCCCACTGAATTGATAGTGTGTTTATTTCACTGTGTACAGGTGTAACAGATTTTCAGTCCCTGTGACATGTTGGGCACGATGGTCGATCCCATAGGAAAACTCTTACTTAATGTCGCTGTTGGGTACAGTTGGTTGGTCAGCATGTTCACACTGTCATGTTTGGCCGTCACTTTATCACTGTCAGTTAATCCAATATGAAGACTCCGACTTTACTTCCCTTTTTTGAACAATCTTTGACAACCTTGAATTAGAATGAATAAGTTATTATCTGATGGCAGAATGATCAGCAAATCATGCATTGGCCCTAATGGAGATAGACGGATCGTGCAAAGATTGTGCAAGCTTGCACAGCTTGGAATTGAAAAGAGAAGATAGATTGGTGGTCGAATTAACAAATCTTGTGCAGGATCAATCAATAGGATGCAGCAGATTGATTCAGTCGTTGTAAAGGGATGTGGACAAGTTGTTTGGCGTGCCTGTCTTTTTCTTGTGTTGCATGTTTCACATGTTTTTCATTAAGGACAAACGATGTTAGACCGTACCCTGTCTACATTTTTTTCTTTTTAATTTGTTTTTTGTTCGAGAAAAAAAAGTGTTAAAAATGTGTTTTTGCATGTCACACTTCGTTATTAAAAATTGATGCTGGACACCAACAGTTTTTTCTATTTTTTTTATTTTACAAGCCATTAAAGTATTTAATTTTTTACTCAAGCATACTTCAACATTAGGTCTTCCTAATAAAACACCCGTCCATGGTACTCGTCGGTACTTCACCAAGTAAAACTCATTCCAATCCCCATGATCTGGCACATAATGAGGATATCCCAACTTCATGGACAAACCCACATACATGTATGCAACATTGAAAGTCCAAATTTTTTTCTACAAGCCATGCACATGTAGGTACTGAAGCCGTCATGTCTAATTGGGCTCGATCAGTTCACCGAATCTGTCGATCCTGTGGGAAATCTCTGAATTTCCTTCCCTTTTTGAAAATGATCTTCCACATCCTGGAATTTGAAAGAAAATGCAATTTGTAGATGACAGAATTATCAGTAAATCATGCAGTGAGATTGACAGTTCGCGCAAAGATCAAGTGATCACACAGATTGACTGAATGTGACCAACATCCACATGAGCGGACCTGTTGTGGTAATAACTGTCAACAAACTTGGTCATGAGACATCTCTGACGATCTAGGCTTGTAAGAAAAAAGCCAATCCACATCTGAACTCCAGCTTGAAAACAAACATTTCTGCGAAAGAGCGGAGCCTGCCATCTCTCTTTTTTGATTGGTCAAATTCAAACAAGAAGGCAGCCAGTCGGCTGCATGAGCCTTACTGCTGTCTTTGCACCTCGTTTCTCAACGTTCGAAATAAATACAATGAATTGAGAATGAATTGAAAATGATGTTTAGGATCCCAAGTAGTACTGTGAATGTATCATGCACACATAAAAATGCTTGTATTTAATATTTGTTGACAGTTTGTTGGCATTTGTTAATGCTATGGTTTATTCTGGTCAAATTGTGTACCATCAAGTTTGTAAATCAAGATTTTGGTGTGTTATAGCCAGTTTGGCCATTGTTCTCAGATTTGCAAAACAAAGACGAAGTTAAGTAACAGTTTTCTTCTGACTGTTCTAACGTAGAAGGATATGCCACAGCTGCTGTATGCATTGTTTGAACTCATCCACAAACATGTATGTGCAGCTACTTGTCCAAGTGGGTGGATCTTCTAAAGGAAGCACAGCATATATTAATTATCTGGTGATTATTGATTTCCTGTGTTTGATTCTCATGATCACTGATAATGAAACCTCTGCACTGTGTTTTGTCAGGATGTGATTGTTCTGTGCTGTGGAAGAACCCGCTACCCATGCACACACATGAATGCTTACATTCCTGGGTATATATTCATGTACATGTAGTTTCTAACGCAGTGTTTGAACTCAAAATTATCAGAGCGCTTCTGCCTGAAAGACGTCCCCTCTGTTTTTCTGCATATTTATATATTGGGTACAGTCTAAGACTTGTAATTTGTATATATTTTAAGGTTTTACAGGTAGGTACGAGGCAACATCTTTGATGAGGTTTACGTATAACATGTACAGTGCTTGAACATTGCACCAAATGTGTTGTGGATAGATTGCTGGAAAAGGGCAAGAAAAAATTCTCTAGAAAGAGCAAAATCTTCATTCATCAATGATAAAAAAACAGCCCAATCGAATGAATGATGCAATTTGTCAATAACGCAGATTTTTTTCTTCATTTTTGTCAATCAGATTGCAGCTTTTCCTCAGGCCACAGAGGTCCGCCATGCAGCAAGCAGCAACAAAAAACCTGCGGGCCTTCAAGACAAAATGTTTGGATGTGTACTTTGACCTGGACAACTCGGAGTACCGGGCTATCCAGAATATTGGCACAGGTGGGTCACATGGGGTTGAGCTACCGTACACGACTTGATGGGGGGGGGGCTTCTAGCAATCTGCTACAAATCTGTGGAAAGATTTTGGGTATAGTTTGTGAGATGTTTCCAAAATGTAATGTACCTCTGTGTACATGCTGGAGATGCAGGAAAGCAGGTTTGGTGCAGATATTTTGAAGGCTTGTTAAATTTCAAATGGACTGTGACAAAACCATTCCTTTTTCGTTGTTATTAGCAACTAGTCTTTTGACTGGACTTGCGATGAATTGGCATGCATACGGTAACATTGTATCATTACTATCCCATCACCCAGGTGCTTATGGAGTTGTATGCTCAGCCGTCCACAAGAAATCCTCAGAAAAAGTGGCCATCAAGAAGATCCCTAATGCATTTGAGGAGCTGACCACGGCTAAGCGGACATACCGTGAGCTCAAGATCATGCGCCACTTCCGGCATGAGAATGTAATCGGGATCCGGGAGATCCTGATGCCCAGGGAGTCTCTGAGTGACTTCCGGGATGTCTACGTAGTGCTGGACCTGATGGAGAGTGACCTGCATCACATCATCCACTCGCAACAAGCGGTCAGCATGGAGCACATCCGCTACTTCCTATATCAGATCCTCAGGGGGCTGAAGTACATACACTCAGCCAATGTGGTCCACAGGGATCTCAAGCCCAGCAACCTCCTGGTGAATGAGAACTGTGAACTTAAGATTGGTGACTTTGGGATGGCCCGGGGGCTGTCAGGGAGTGCCGACTCCAAACGGAAGATGTTTATGACTGTGTATGTGGCTACACGGTGGTACCGTGCCCCAGAGTTGCTGTTTTCCAATGACGATTACTCATATGCAGTGGATATGTGGTCCGTGGGCTGTATTTTTGCTGAGATGCTTGGCCGCAAGCAGATATTCCCAGGAAAGAACCCCATGCATCAATTGAGTCTCATCATCGAAGTCCTAGGGATGCCACCGGACAGTCTGCTTCGCTCGACAAACAGTGACCAAATCTACAACTTTTTTCACCGCAACTTTGGCGAGAAGCAGTCCACAAATCTGAGAGAGAAGTACCCCAACCTGGATGATGATGGGAGGGACTTGCTCTCCAAGATGCTAGTCTTCAATCCTTCAGAAAGAATCTCAGTGAAAGAGGCCCTCTCACATCCTTTTCTGGCTAAGTATCATGATCCAGATGATGAGCCCGACTGCTTCCCTGTGTTCGATTTCTCCTTTGAGCAGGAGGACCTCACCAAGCAGCAGATCCGACAAAATGTTGGAAAGATGATCTTGAAGTATCAGAGAACCAAACTCTTCGCCGGGAAGAAGTTGCCGGGCTCCCTGTCCATTGTCAAGACACCCACAGCCATTCCTGCCACTTCAACTGCCTGCCAAGAAACCAAAAGTGCAATATTGCAGTCGGCCGCTGCGCCTGTATTTCCTGCCAACCCCTTGCCAGTCAGCAATCCCCCAAGCACTGATCAAAGCTCAGATGCAAAAGAACCACCCCAAAAGGGCATCTTTAAAGTCCCTTCCCTCCCCACAGGTGAGAAAAAGCTGTTGCCAGCAGAGCCAAAGCCACCCCCAAAGGAAGCGGACGGAGAACCAGACGCTTTGAGTGTCTCGGCAGTGCCTACCTTGACTGTCACAAACGACGTGGACATGAAAAGTGCATCAAGATCAGCCCAGAATACTGCCGACAGTAGCATGGACAGACTAGCGCAGGGTGCATCAACTTATGCAACTCTTACTGCCTCATCAACTAACACCATCTCCGATGATGTTGAAATGAAAAGTGCCAAGGGCGAGCAAAATCAGTTAGTCACAGAATCTAGTATTGGACCCTGTGTATCAGAACCAGTAGATGTGGATATGAAGAGTGCAAGACAAGGGGAGGCTGGTGTCGTGAGTATAAGTTCCCAAGTTCAAAGCACACTAAACATTTCCAAGCAACCGGAATGTATGCAGAGTACCGGGCAGAAGACTATTTCGCAGGACACCAAGGAGCTGATCAAAGCCGCACTTCGGCAGTCAGCCTTGAAGAATAAAATGAGAAAAGGTGGGTTTCAGGTCCTCAAGCAAGGTCATAACAGGGGTCGAAATTAACTTCAAACTCTTGGTGGCCCACAGGGCCAGTGGGGAAGTGCACTGCACTGGCCCTTGTGAAAATTTGGTGGCCCACTTCGAGTACATGTAATGAAATCGATCAGGCCCACCACATATACCCATGTGCATCAGTTGAACTTCTCTACCAAAACAGCTGAATGGCCAGCCTGGCTGAACTTACATGTAAATACACTTTTTAAGGCCAAAAACTAGTTCTGCTTCTGGTTATGCGACCGATCCTAAATTTTTGGCACGACTGTAAAATTTTTATTGATAAGTTAGAAAAACACATTTAAAATTAAAAAAAGGGAAAAATAAATCCTGTCTTTACAAAACACCTGTCAACAAATTGTTCACGACTAAAAGCTTGCATTTTTTGTTTGCCTGCTTACATTTGCCACATTTGGAAAGAAAGTTTAGTTATTTTCACACCTTTGCATATCGCTATTGCAGTGGGGAAAACATGCATGTAATATTGCTCAATGCACAGAAGCAAGGCTTCACTGGTTCCCGTTCACTGCGCCACTGTCAAAGAAGGCATGATGGTAACGCGGCAACCAGTCCGTGCATCCTGGTCAAAATAGTGTTGTTCAACTCACCGTACACACACACAACTCTACAGCTGCACATTGAAAAAAAATTATGTCTACAAGTTAATTCCCAGAACAGATATGTCGTCTACATTTATGTATTTTTTGTGTTCACAAATTAAGTTTGAGATATTATTGCTCATACTTAACGATCAGATTTGACGCAACATGCCCTGTAAAGGTTCCATTGGTGTCTTTGGGAGATAAGATTAAACTGGCATTGTTAGAAAATGATACCAGCCAACATACCAGGTCAGGCGCTTGCCGCACATGAACTGTATGCATGACCGTGCAGTGAACAGAATGTCACGCTGCTACATGTGCATGCACCACATGAGCCCAGCCGTGCAGACTGGAATTATATCGTGAACTCAAATGTGCTGTGCTGGCTGTTTGAAATACGAGTGGTAAAATGTCATGAAAGTTTTGAAAATGTGGCAGTGTTCCTCAAATGACCAATGTCCCACTGGGCCATCGTTTGGGGAGAATGCAGTGGCCCGATCAATTTTTTATGGCCCCGCACCAACAGACCACCGTTAATATTGACCCCTGTCCTGATTCCAAGTGTGCATTCACCTGTCAAAATTTGCTGATTTGTAGTACTGGATAAGCTCAGGAGAGAAATGTGTGCAAATCTATGGGAACCTTGCAAACTACATTACTTTTAATGCACTTCAGAGAGAAAAAAAGAGATTTTACTGAGGAGGATTAGGATAAAGAGTCTTTCTTGGAATGTTAGCCATGGGATGTCCAGCTTTTGTGATATAAAGCAACAAATTCCACTTTCGGCATTTCTTGCTTTCATGAATTATTTGGTATATCAAGATTGACATCAAGAAAATGGATTTACATGTATTTTCTAGAAGTACTGTTTTGATAGTTCAAATGGCACAAATCCATGAAGGATTTTATATGAAAGTTGTACTGTACTGCTTATCACTCAATTAAGGATATGCTCACTGTATATTATCTCAGTTAATATGTTCAGGGTCATGAAATATGGGTCAGCAAATCATTTAGTTTGCTGTGGCTGTTTAACTGCATGACTTCACAAAAAATTTGAGTTTTATCCGATAGCAGAGTAAAGAACATCCATGCTATAGGTTTTTGTGCATATTTTCCCCACAGATTCAGAAGCTGAAAAAGGTGGTGGGAAGATTCCGGTCACTGCACTCTCCCGCCAGAGGGAACGGGAACAGAAGCGACGGCAGAAGCTGCGCCGGTCGCTGGAGAGACAGAAGAGAGGCAAGGGGAAGGGTAAAAAAGCCACTGAAAACAGCGAGGAGGACAAGCACCAGCTGCTGACCAACGAAGACCGAAACCTGCTGGAGAGGTGGAACAAGATGCTGAGCAAAAAGAAGGAGATGGAGGAATCGACCGGAGAGACTGACAGAGCTGACAAGGAGAGCTCCAGGCCAGGACCAGACCTGGGAAAAGTCAGCCAGGACAAGTCCCTTCTGACTCACAGGTGTGTTGGGTCGGATGCTGCATTGGCTACATTATCCGCCGACGCTTCCAAAAGCACCCAAGGATCACCCAATTGCTCCTCACTGGCTGAGCCCCAAGTGGGGGAGCCACTCTCTTCTATGACAAGCACGGTCTCCTCACTGCAGCAAAAACAGAAAACTGCCCAAACTGGACCTGAACTCTGTGAGAAAATTCCTGCCAGTGGGGCAGTCGAACCAGCCAGCATGCTCTCCCAGCAACAGGTGTCAAGCCTTGGAAGCACTCCTCCCTCTGTCATCTTCACCTTCCCCATGGCTACACAAGCTCAGCAAAACTCCCTCAGCGGAACCATAAAATTCCTTCCAACTTCAGTGAACAGTTTTGGAGTAAATGACCCACAGCTTTTTCTCAGCCAGCCATCCAGCCAACCCATGAACACGAATCCAAATCACAGCTTCCTCCCCCAGAGTGATGTAGAAAGCTCAAACGGCACAACGGCAAGACCGATAAGAGACCAACAAGTGCCTATTGCAGCAAGCTCCACCAGCAAACCTCCTGCATCTACTGCCGACAGTGCCATAGCTCAGTTGCTCGAGAGGTATCCAACTGCTGTGTCATCATCCTTCAGTCCCACAGGTGTCAAGGGGGATAGTAACTCCGGCTTCCAACAGTATCGTACACGCCATTATTCCGACCGTGAGACTCCTTCTCCACCGCACAATATCCAGCAGTCTCCACCAGCTTATGAAGATGCACTGAAGAAGAAGCTTATTAATTACAAAAGCCCAACAGGTACGTATACATACATTGATGTCTTACATGTTCAGAAAAGGGGCCCAGTTTTGGGCTTTTTCAATCAATGACATTTTTATGCTTACCTTGTAAGTGCAGAATCTTTAGTTAAGGGATGTACTCAAAAGCATAAACCGAACACATTATTAACCTGCAAACAGTGCTCACCAAATGCATGTGTCTTTCTGTCAAAGTGTCTTTTTCGTTCTTATTGCTTTGTTTCTGAAACCTGAAGAGATAAGCACCTTTCTACCAAAATCAACTCATCTATTAAATTATTTCATAACTTGATTTCTGTTTTCGCGTAGGCAACCAGCACAGCTACCTGTACAAGCAGAGCTCTCAGTACCACAATGCCAGCAAGCAGAGCCCTGTAGCAACTGCGGATCCTCAAGCCACCCAGCCGAACCCATCCACCGACCCAACGCCGCCCGACCTAGCCCAGGTGATTCGGCAGCTCTCCAAGTCAGCCATGGAGGACAGCCTGCCCCCGGTCTTGCAGGTGACGCCCAAAGGAGATGGGGCTGGCTACGGACTCAGCATGGACTTGGAAGACTGGTTTGAAGGTTCTCTTGGCTCACCCCCAGGAGCATGGTAAGAGACAATTATATTATATCCCTAACCCTCCTTAATTCTCCCAAATCCTCTAAGTGGTTTCGGAGGATTTTGGAAGAATGAGAAAAAAGGGTAGAAAGAGTGTGGCTGATTGTATCCAGGTTGTGGGTTAGACCTTGTGCTGTGTATGCTCAGCCATGCATAAATTCATGTCTAGATTATACATGAAATCATCCATGCTGCTCCAGGATACCATTCGTACTGCCTCAACACAAGGACAGGACTTGCCAGAGAATTTTGGAGGATTGAAGCTGAATGCAATTTTTGCGTGGATAGTTGGAGGATTTGGAAGGATTGAGGAAGGTGCCTTGCCAAAAGGCCTAGGGGTTTAGGGTTAAGTGTTACCTTTGCGTATGTCACAAGCAGAGATTTGCCAACTAGTGGTTGGAAAAGTTAGAGCTGGCCATCAGTACAAAAACAAAGGAGCAAATTGTTAAGCAAGCTTATGTGAATATTCAAGGAAGAATCTAGGACCAAATTTTTGGAGGAGGGGGGGCTTGTTTTAGGGGTCCAAAAAAAATTCATGTAATCTTCTATTGCTTTGTGATGGATGAGACTACATGCAGGGGTTTTGCATGTTTTTGAAAGGACGTGGAATGCAGAAGGCCCAAAAATTCACCTTTAAGTTATTTCAGAAGAAATTTTTTTTCCCGTTTCTGGCCCCCCATCCGCCCTTGTGAATATTAATACCCTAAATAATGAATATGCCCACTTAATACTGACAGGAAACACCAAAACTTGTTGCCTGCTAGTGATTAACATTCTGCAGACTTTTGGGTCGCCCATACAAATAGCAATCAATGTTTATAAACCAAAAACTTCAACAAGGCTTATCAAATGCAGTTGTTAAAGTGTAACCAGTAATGTACCAACAGTACCTTTCAGCAGAACTCAGTTATGTAAAAAAGTATGGTTACTGTTTTTTTAAACTTCTTGCAGTAAGCTGGATTCAGGACCCCTCTCTGCATCGCTGCTGTCTGATTGGTTGGAAGTGCGAAACATGAATATGGATGACATGATGGCCGTACAGCAAGAACTGGGGTTGATGTCGCCATTCAACATGTTGGACATTCCTGGCCTGGTGGTGTCTCCCAAGGATAAGGATAGGGTTTAAACCCAGGTCATATGTAACGGGCCTGGTGTCAGTTATTGACCGTTAATGAGGCGACAGTTATTGAAGGCTGTAATGAAACTTATGGTAAAAGTGACACTTTATGCTTTCCCAGATTAGAGGGATTCTAACCAAAAAGAATGTTCTGTAACTTTGTGCAGTATTTGTTTTTAGGGGTTTGTATAACACACCTGAAATTTTCAAATATAAGGAGTTGTTGGCTCTTGCTGAGTGTTTAGTGTATATGTATCAAGGTTTTGGGATTGTTCAGTTTCTAGCTGGACTGTGCCAACACTGAACTCTTAGGTCTGTACCTTTCTTGTGGGTTTGTAAGCTCAGACTTTATAGTTTTCTGGTGTGTTTGGTGACCGTTAATTATAGTGTGGATTTGGTTGGCAACATGCTCTTGGTTAATAAAGATATGGACTGACCTAGTGGAAGTAGCAAAATGTGTAAAGAACAACCTAAAGCCCTATTGATAATGGGTAACCATTCATTGTACCACTGTAAACTTGAAAATGTTTTTATGTGGTGTGCATCGTGTGCTGTGGTCTTCACACTCCACTAAGAGTGCGGTAGTAACTTCATTGTTTTTCTAGGGTTTATAGTGCCAACCTGGGCTTCAATAAATATTTCTTTAAAAGTCCAGACAAACCCCATGGGCAGATACCTCTGCAGCATGACCGCTGTTCAAGAATGATTTGAAAAGCTCTTTTGACTTGTTTACTGCATGTTAGCCGTCTGCTGTCTTGCAAGTATTTAATGTGTTGTGTTAATTACGTCTTTCCTTCAAACGTTGAAAACTGCCGATTAGTTGTGCTTTCCGATCATTAATTAACAGTGTCTTGGAATTCAAATACATGTATCTTGCCCAAGCACCAATAAAGCCTGATTCTTCCATGATAAGTATCATTTATTGTCATGCAAACTTGGCGGTAATTAAAATCTGAAGTATTCAGCATATCTACATTTATTCAGTTATTTGGGGATGAGCAACACAGGTTCCAACAGCTATCCAGTTCGTAAGTGTGACGTCACTTCAGTTTAAACCACGCCCACTGCACACGTGCACTGCACTGCACCTAGGATTACCTGCATTAATCGCCATTTACATGGAACCATGGAACTGGAAGTTCACGCGCAACTTCAGCGATTGTCCAATGGGAGCCGGGAAATCGTATGGCGTCCGCCTTTGTGACGAAGTCTCTTACGAATTGGATAGAATACCGACGTGACTACGACGGGCACAATAAAGTACTGGTATGTTTGCACAAGGCATCAGTGTGAGAACCAACACGTGCATACTCGAGTTCGTTTGAACTGCATTTTCTTGTTAACAGTGATGTCATCTTGTTCACAGTGATGTTACACTTCCTGTACTCAATACCAAAATGAGCAAACCATTTCCAATTTTTTTTGGGGGGGGGCAAGGGCCCGTTCCTCAGGGGCAATTTTGTATAAAAAATAATGCAAAGGAAGATTTCAGACTGTATTTTCCCTACCCAAAGCATATATATCCCTCAGAAAGGACATGGAAAGTTACCTAATTTCCCAATCCCCCCCAAAAAAAAAATTCCCTGCAAATGTTAGTTTCTGTTCCGCCAGTGGTTAGTTTACATGTTTGTGGACATTCCGTGGTTTTGTTTCTTTAAAACCGGAAAAACTTTACTCGCGCTGTGAAAACTTGGCCGGCAAAATATTTTGCCGGAGTCCAAAACCATTTCGAGGAAATCACCTACATGTAGGCCTATTTGAACAACATGTGAAACCTCTGAAATCATGCAAGCTCTTTATACATTTATTTTCTAAACTAATATTATTAATTATCGGTCATATATGTCGTCGAAAGGGATCCTACAGTATAATGAATGGAGGCAAAAAAAATACACTTTCTACCGACGGAGGGTAAACGCTATTGTCATTATCATAAATATTCATGACCAGACATGATATATCAAAATTGTCCGACAATTTCATACTCTTGAACAGTCTGTCTTATATTGAATCAGAAGAAGGAAATTGGTATAAAAATGACATACGAGACTTTTTAGTCTTCAAGAATAAACTGTTTTGTTCAAATGGTAGAATAGTAATTTAAAGACTTAAGACCAATCACGACTCATTTTAAAGCTAAACAGAATCACGTGGCGGCCATCTTGACTGACATAAAGGAACACGTGCGTAGTTAGTTTATAACTGACTGATGTGGCGCTAGCGCTGTGCACCGACAGTGTAGAGATTTTTAGTTGTCGACTGTGCATGTGAGCTGAGCTGAAAATTACTGCCAGAAGACAAATTTAGACCAGCAGCTGCCTATTAAGACACAAGGTAGGAGTAAGTTGGACGTTCCCCTCCCAAGGTTTTTATCGTCACTGGTATTTAGCAAACAGCATGTGTTTGGAGCAGCGATAATTGGCCATGGTCAGTTTTGTCAAAGCTCGGACAACTGGAAACAACGAATGAACGATCTCTTTACACTTCGGGCAAAGAGGTAACTAAGCACAGTCTTTCCATCCTTGAAAATGAGTGCAGTCTTGTGGGGTAAAAATGCATTTAAGCTTTCTTACTGCCCTAGTATTCCCCCAAGAGTGGTTCACTATTTTCAAGGACCCGTGCACTGTAGCTGTGCAGGCGACATGCGCTGGCGAGCACGGACGAGCAAGAGACGATCTGCCAGAAAACTGGCCTTGCAAGTTGTAGAATGTGGCAGACTTTCCCCAAAAATTCCGAGCATACCTCACGCGCTCTAATCCCCGTGAATAAGTGCTCATGCGCACTGGCGAAAACCGTAGTCGGTGTGGTATTCGGCATTATAATTATTCACGAACTTCAACGTGTGAGGGTAAGCCTGCCAGATTCTATAAGACTGGTTTTCTGGCAGGTCGTCTCTTGTGAATATAGCGCCCTCTACTGGTAGTGCTTTTCGGCTGTGCTCGCTAGTGCATGTCGCCTGCACGGTGATCGGGGCCAAAACAGTAAAACCATTCCTGAGGTGAGACTAGTACTGCCCATACGTGTCCGCGTGAGTGTACTCAACAGAGGCCCCGTCCCTGCTCTGGTGGTAGGCCAGTGCCAATGTGTAATATTTGTGATATGAACCCAGTTCGACCGTTGTGGGGCTTTGATGTTTTATATTTATCATTTTGGACTTGGCTAATTTAATACAAAGGAACTGTCTCTGAGTACCAGTGGTATGGGGTCCATCTTTCATGGGTTTCAAAATTTGACTTTTTTGTTGTATCACAAAAATTGTTATTTAAAGTGTTCTGACCGTGCTTGGCCCCTTAAATGACTGCAAGTACATGACATGGAACACGATAGGGTGATACTATACTAGGGTGATACAAGAGTGTTGCTATAATAACCCTCTTCAGTCCTCCAGCTTTCCTTCTTTTTTCATTTTTAATTTTCACTCATGTATCTATTGACCGAGAACAGAATTCACAAGGACCAGAGTGTGTGTATTTCCTCAGCAGAACAAGTGGATCTGACAAAACAATACGCAATGTAGAGATCCAGTAATTCTTCCCGTTTGGGTATTTTACTCTTTAGAAAAAGATTATTGAGGAGGTTCTGTTGAGGAGGTCTATGGAATTGGACGCTGGTTGTAGGCCTATCGGTGTTGCAGCCACTTGCGGCAGAACAATTTTCGAACCGGGGGGCCAGGTGCTAGACAAACAGGCATCAGCGATTAATAGGCTGATCCATTAAGCCCCCGCCCCATTATAGGACATGCAAAAAGTGAAGGGGCCGCTGCCCCCCCCCCTTCCGCTGCAAGTGGTTGCAGCGTGACCCTCGTAAATATTACTTTGGTAGTTCTTTGGTAGTGATAAATCTTGCATTAGGCACGGAGACTTTATTATCTTACCGCTGAACCAAGTTCTGTACTGACTCATGACACATTAGGCCGAAAAATTCATTTTACCTTGTGCTTATTGCTTACCTAGCACACCTTTTGTATGAAAAAAAGGTTGATTAATCAACTTCTTGCGACATAGCTACAACCCATCATTGTACCACACTTACTAGTTTTTCAGTAAAAATGTGGATCTGCACAACAGTGGAGCCCGGCTTCGACGAGACACAACAGACAGTAGAGTTTTATTACTTATTTTGCATTTCATAAATGCTAGGTCAGTTCTAAGAGGTGACAATAAAAATCACAAGAACCTTAAGCGACAGTTTTGAAGGCACTTTAATATAAACTGCATTTTGATGGAGCATCATAATCTATTATCACAAGAACTCTTGAAAAGCGAACGTATTTTTTTCTGCCTCACTGAGCTGATTTTGACTTGTGGTTACATATTAACAATAAAAACTCGCAAAATCAGATTTCGTTGGACAAGAACAGAAACTGGATTGACACAATCAACTCAACAATCCATTCGAATTCTTGTGTTGCCGGTGCTTAAGTCGCTCAGTGACTCGCTGCGCTAGAAGTGTTTCCATGACAGCACGCGTGGCATGCAGGACGGTCGCTCAAATTGCCACATTGATTGGGGCGCAGTGCTCATCAATATGATTACTGTTCTCGCACACTTGCGTGCACCCAAGTGTGAGTAAAGTATAGGCAGAAACGGTTTTTACAAGCTGTTTAAGCTTTCAAGGACCGCCAACATGAAATTTACTGAAGAACACATCTTGCGTAACTTTTTGCCCCTCTTAAATGTTTAGAAATTATTTGGCATCCCTCTGCGACTAAGTAGGAATCGTATATTTTTTTTAATTGAAAAATTTCCACGTTTTCCCTGAAAAATGAGGGGGTGGGTATTGTTGCTGTAACGTCATTTAAGGAGACTACTTCATAGCGGGATTTGTGTTTATTCTCAGCAATTGAAAAACTTGCTCATTAAAAACAATTATTATTTTGTGTGAAAGTTTAAATGCCTGCCGGCCCATTCTCGTGCACTTAAATGACATCAAATCCCAAGATAAAAAATGGAAGGCGCTAATATTCAAACTTCTGGCACATTGCCCTAACATTGCGTTTTGTCCCAAATTAATGTTACACTTTTGTTCATAAAATGGTATGTAGTTGAAGCTTTCACCCTTTGACATGGAATATGCATACAGGCATAATTGAAACTAAACAGTGTCGTGAATCTCTTCTCAAACATAGGTTTTGAGATCGTTTCTCAGTTTTGTTTTTTTTGTAAATAATGTTAATGAAGTCATATTTAGTAGTAATTTACAGCTATAGGTAGGCCGATAGGTATTTATTTCAACATTCTAATTTCAATTTAGAGTGAAATTTGACTCAATTCGAGTGAAAACCCAATCTCCCCAACTGCAACTAGGGGCCAGACAAATTCGAGTCGAAGTTTTCTACCGCAGTAAATCGAGATTCCACTTGAGTTTCCACTGAAAGATTTTTTTAACTACTTTAATAAAAATCCAGAGGAACTTTCAGTCTAAAATGTCTCTAGAAGTCCCTTTTTAATTTAGAGCACTTTCAAGAATTCAGATGCTTTTCCTTTAATTAAAACTATGCCAATCCCGAATGGTAGCTGTTCCCACAATGGTGACTGTATATATTGTGTTCGTTTAAGTGCTCATAAAATTTAATATATATGCCGTGTGGACATAATGTATAACGGTTATAAAGGTTTATACTGTCGAGGAGCACTGACCTTTTCATGGCTCTTCACAATAAAGAACAGTTAATTGAATTTTTAATTCCATGCTTGCCATATCTTTTGGTGAGTAAAAATCATGGGTTAAAAAACTACACTGTGAACGAGTGTATGATTGTTCTGTTCTGATTCAACTTTTACTTCCATAATTTTTTTAGGATAAAAAATAAAAGGAATAAATCCTTTCATTGGTCATCCACCTTGATATAAGTTGCGCGAGTAAACAAAATCTGTATCTGACACATACCATCAAATATAGTTTGCCTTTCAAAGGTGCACCAGCTCGAGTTTGATGAGCGAGACTGTCGTCGTCCATTTTACAGTCCCACAAGTCCAAATTCCCCGACAGCAACATTCATGAGGTACATAAACTTCGTTTTTTTTCGAAACATCGTAGATCCACGAAGGTCTTGTAATACTTTTTTTTTACAATTGTATCTTAATCTGAACAAATTTTGAACTTTTCCTTATAGTGACAGATAATTGAAATTGTACTGATTTCCAGTATATATATTTGAACGAGTTTGTACATACGTGTGTTTGGGGAAGAAGTATTTGAGTGTTTGGACTTTCTTTTTTTTTTACTTGAAAATAACTCTCTTCTTACTGAGGAAAAGCAAGGGGCTTGAAATTCAATACCAATACTATTGGTAGGTATTGATTTTACCAACTATTGTTGGTATGGATTTTCAAGCCCTTTTTTCCCTCTTGTTTAGAATAAATATTATGCTCGTGCAAATATGGTTCTTGATTTATGATCTTAACTATTTAACCCCATGCACTGGTCGTCCATTTTGGAACAGATTTAGATAGTGTCTCCCGACAGTGGCATGTTCACTGCAGGCGCAGGCGTCTGGTTCCCAGAAGGAAAATGTCTGTTGATTTGGTACATATCATGGGTCATCAAGGTGGTTACGGTGGGGCTATGTTTCTGTCTGCGGTTCCTCCAATAGCCGAGCGCGAACGCCCTCCTAAAAGCCCGCCGATAGCTGGTGTTTGTTAGTGTATACACGAGGGGATTTACGGCAGAGTTGGTGTAGACGAGAATGCGGTTGATCTCAAACAGTGTGTTTGAATGTTCGGGCTTGATGAGATATTCCGTCAAGAAACTTTGAACGAAGAGGATCACAGAGGTCACTTCGAAGGAGTTTGTGGTGAGGAAGAAGACCGTTCCGTTGGCGACCAACATGACTGCGACCTGGTTACGGGTGCGGATGGTGCGCTGTCGGACGTGCCTGTCACGCTGGTGGAGCTTCAGTAGGATGCGAGTGTAGAAGTATGCGTTACCAAAGAGCGCAAAGAAGAACGGCACGGTCTGGGTAACATAGAACATTTGGATGGGCCATAGTCCCTCCACGCCCTGACATTGACCAATGATGCCCGGAAACTTCTCGTGAAGTCTTGGATCTTCGGTATTCCATGAGAAACAGTACTGTTTGAAATTTAGTTTGGAAGGGATAACAAGAAGGGCAAGTAACATTGCTACGATCCAACAGGCAACCGTCAGTTTGACGGAGCGGCTGCGACTTCTCTTCACTCGGTGGCGGAGCGGGTGGCACACGGCCATGTGCCTCTCAAATGAGATAAACGTGATCAGAATCAGACCGGCAAAGTTGAAAGTGTACTTCCAAAACATCTGCAGGACGCAGCCGACTCGGCCCATCAAGGGCATGTCATTCGGCAGGCCGTACATGACATAAGCTCGTATTCTGGAACCGATTGTGATGAGCAGGAACATCATGTCCGCGACAGCCAGGTTAGACAGGTAGAAATTGGTGGCCGTCCGCATGCTGGGGACGCGGGCCACGGTGAGCAGAAAGCCGATGTTACCGATCAACCCAAACGCGAGGATTACCGGCTGTACAATTGCAATGGTCATTTCTTCAAAGTTGCTGAAGAGCAGATAGTATGAATCTGCTTCTTCGGCGGAAGAAATGTGGCGTGTATTGTTATCTGTGCAGCCCTCCTTGGTGCTAACGGCCAAATCCATCTTCAAGATCTGTCAAGAGTCGACTGAGAAATTAGGACAGAAGAATTACTGATTATTGCAGGAAGCGTCTCTCTAGAAGAAACTCTGTGTGATATGGTTCGAAGAAAAGCACCTGGCTTTGCCAGTTTTTGCCGTAAAGGTGCCTTTAAATAGGTTACTGTTAGACGGGATCTGCCTGCGTACAGGCCTATATGATATAAACGGTTTCTAACCGAATTAGCGTGTTCTATTTGTTCTTGTGACAATTTGTACTTACGATCCACGCTAACTTTATTCATAAGTCAAGTCACGCGAGTCACAGTTTTACTGCCGCACGAACGCAAATTCGCCACGAGAACCACTTGTGTAGGTTGTACACCCACTTCGGATTCTTGCGTTGTCTCGATGGTCAAACTTCATCGACACGGGCTAATACTCTCTGAATTATTTAAGATCGGCGTAATATTTGCTGTGGCTAAGGTTAGTTTAGCGGCAGCGTTTATTGAATTAGATTTCACGCAACAACAGAATACCGGCGTTGGAATGAATCCCTGGCTACGTTGGAGGAAATGTCCTGGACTCGCTTTTCCGGGCCGAACCGCAAACACAAATGCAATTAATTAAGCGTCCCCTGTATTTGTAGTTCGCCAAGGGAAAGTCATTTTGGGACCGTCGTGCGGCCTCTTAAGTTTGCCCCGAATAAATACGGATTTCTCTGACTTCGGTTATGAAAACAGGACGCCTTTCGTGTCATTCTAAATGATGGTGGAAATAAGACAAGTAAGTGTTTCAGTGAAAGTAGTTGCAGGTGTAGTAGAGTGTAGTACTACAGTGTAACGGAGGTAGACGTTTGGTCATACAGCTTACATTTATGTTTAAAGGCCTTAATTATGTTCAGAATATGCTCTCACGTGTATGAAATTTGTGTCTGATGGTGAGAAATAATACCAGAAGTATTAAATCAACAATACAATTTTGAGATCAGTTTCTAGGGGTGCAGAGACACAATAATGAACCACACGTTTAGGTGACGTAAATTCTAAATCCCTTCACAAGTTGCCTAAAACTAAAGGGAGACTCACATTTCGAAATTCAGACCTTGTATTTACATTTTACCCTCTAATTTACTGTCAACACAATAATTTTTTTTTCAAACGAGGTATTGGAATTTCAGTTTGCAAAATACAGGATATTTGATCGCATTTCAGAAAGTCTGATCAATTCATTTTACATTTTGTTGCGTGTAATGATCTCGTTGCGCCGCCCCGCCCCGCCAGCAAAGATTTGTGCCCTCTTTCTTTCTAACAAACGGCACTGAATTATTGATAGTATTAACAATTTCAGGAGGTGTCGTTAAACGTTCATCAAATTAGTCATGTGCACCAGTATATTGTCATCCTCATCAGTTTCCATTCATGAGAGTCGATGGAAAACGAAGACGGTCAAGTTTACTCTGGGCAGCTGGGTTTACTCTGAGTTACCTGAGATCAAAGCAACTACGACCCAGATTCAACCTTGAAACGCTGAGTAGTACTGCCGTAAGAGGGTCTGCTCTTTTGACCTGACTGTCGTGTTTTTTTTCTACTTTTCTGCTAAAAGTAGGCCTTCGGTACAAAAGAAAAACAGTAATTCACGAAAATCCCACGCAGCTATCAGAACACCAGATAAACTATAAATAAAATACATTCTATTTACAATTAACGGAACAAATGTCCATTTTGAACGAATTAGAGGTAAAATCGAAAACCAGTCAAACGTGATATTTCTGCAAGCTTTGGCCACCCATACAAGTTGTAGGCAAAACGAGAGTTGTTTATAAGCTGTTTGTTGGGCATTCTAACATAATGTCTGCTTTATCAACGTCCAAAACATATCAAATAACCACTTTTAGTGTCCAACAAACTGTTAGCTGTAGTCTTACTAAATTAAGTACAAACCAACCAAATTATTGAGCATACGCCAAAGTAAAAAAGAGGCAAAACAGTTTTAAAATGGAAAAAAGCGAAACAATGTAGGAAACAGTATGCTGACTGCATTATTAGCCTAGAAATCAATTAGTCAGTATAGAAAATGTCATGGAGAAGAAATGTTTACGACTAATCGGCTTTTAATTGACCCATTCTTGCTTCTTTCTACGTCATTCATAATCGTCAAATAATGAATCAACACACTTGACGTCTGTCAGAAGGAATTATTAGCGTCAACCTTAAAAGCCTTGGTCTTCCTTTCTTTCGTTTTTGTGGTGCACATTTAGGTTTCTTTTTTTTCGACGGATTACAAGCCAATGTTGTGACAGCGGGGACACTATTCACATCTACCTATTTGGCGTCATCATGTCTTTTTAATTCTAATTTGCTAATCTTTCTAATTGCTAATTCCGCTTTCGATGAAAGTGCAGCGCTGCGTCTCCATCCACTTCCAACCCCCTCCATAGAACAACTACTCTTCGCAGATTGGCAATTCATTATGGAAAGCACCTCTGTTTTCGCTAAAATGGGTCTGCTGTTGACCTTTTTCATCCACGTGACTGGATTGCGCTAAATGTAAACAGTACCACCACGTGTGGACCGCCTTGGCCATGGTGATCGCATTATATTCCCACGGGCAGCTTCAACCGCGTGCAAGCGCACGTGCGAGCGTTACATGTTTGACTAGTTTATATTAAATAAAAGATTACCATCACAACACTGTGCACTCATTACCATCACAACACATCGCTGACCAGCACGATTGTGACATCACAGGAAAAAGGTCTATAAAATAGAACCCTATTTCAAAAATCATTAAGGCAATCGTTGTTGCACCGTGTACTCCCGTGCGAAAATCGATTTCCATTCCGCAGTGCACAATAATTTTGAAAACCTCTGCTTGTTACAGTGAAATTGTACAATAACACGAAACACTTTAAAACAGTACTCTTTTTAAATGAACATATTAACTATAGCCTTTAGAACTTTCTTTCCGGGAATTTACCGTACTCTTCCATTTAAAGACAACAAACGAAGAGCAGACGGAGCCGTACTTCATGCATCGATGTCATAATTGCTAAAATAGTTACCGGTATGTAACCGTCAAGACGGTTAGTACCACAAAAAAGGGTAAGTCTTTCATTAAGAGCAAAAAGAGACAAGGCCATAGAATGAAGTCAAGACGACGTTATCATCTTGTCGAGACTCGTCATAAGGCAGTTTTTGCCCGACTCGATCTGGTTGTTGTAGCTACCGTCAGCAAAATGAGTTTTTCATTCACAAGTGTTGTGTTTCAGGTGGTTTTTTTGTGTCCCCGGTGGCAGTGACGCAGTGATGGTATCCTCTACCTGTTGGTACAGTATTTTAGTCATAAACATTATATTAAAAGCGTTTGAATTACAAACTCTTCTGGTACTCGCTGGATGTGAGAGCGTGATGAACACCATGTCAAATTACCATCGTGGAATTCGCTGGAATTATGATTTTTTACCAAAGGGAAAATGTCTCTTTCCAATTCTAAAATGGTACTGCATAATTAATTATGTCTTCTGGGCGCCATTTTAACGGCACCATCGCTTGCTTGGGCAGCTGACTGAGTGAACGACTTCATGCATTCCCACTGATGGTTGTGCCTATATCTGTATTCCGTCCAGCGTTGCTACTTTTGCGTGACTACTCACATTTTAAGTTTTGTTGTCCCTGTGGCAGTTGCTCGTCCCAGTCTTCCTCGTTTTCATCAGGTTTTGGGGTCACAGTCTCAATTGGATCGAAACAGGCGTTGGAGTAGGTGGCCGGCCGCGCTACCATCGGACTCTTGGGCGGCGATTTGGGGCGAGGAATGGGTGCAAGTCCTCCTGAGTTGATGTGGTACTGGGAATAGTAATCAGGAAACGTGCTAAATATCGTTGAGTTCTCGCCTCGTCTTTTACCCCACCTGGCCGGCCTGAACGCCCTCCTGAAAGCCTGCCTGTATCGGGCGTTGGTGACGGTGTAAACGATGGGGTTCACGGCAGAGTTCGCGTAAAGGAGAACCCGATTAGCTTCGAAAAGATTGTATCGAATATCGTAAGGTATAATTTCCACTTCCAGAAAGTTTTCGACGAAAAGTATCATTGAGGTCACTTGGAAAGCTGTGAGCGTTAGGAAGAACACAGAGCCGTTGGCCACCAGCATTAGGGCTACGTGGTTACGGGTGCGGATGACACGCTGCCTGTCACTCGACGAGTTCCTCTTGTTGAGCTTGAACACAATGCGGGCATAAAAGTAGGAGTTGCCGAAAAGAGCCATGAAGAAAGGGATAGTCTGTGTCAGGTGTAAGAGTGGGTTGACCCAGGGTTCATCGAGTCCAAGGCATTGCCCAATGACTTCGGGGAAGTTCTGGTAGAGCACTGAGTCCTCGAGAGGCCACCGGACACAGTATTGGATGAACCGCACGGAGGTGGGGATGAGGACTGCTGCGAGAGCCGTCGACGTCAGCCAGCAGGCAAGGACCAGCTTGGCGGTGCAGCCGCGACCGCTGATGAGCCGATGCCGCAGTGGGTGGCACACAGCGATGTATCGCTCAAGGGACATGAAGGTGATGAGGAACAGACCGGCGAAGTGGAAGATGTAGACGAAGAGGTTATCCGCGACGCAGCCGGCCACACCAAGGACGTCATTTGGGACGCCGTACACCGCGAGGGTGTAAACCCGGCCGATTATCACTATGGTCAGAAACACCATGTCAGCCACGGCCAAGTTGGCGAGGTAAAAATTTGTCACGGTCCGCATGCTTCGGACCCGTGCTACCACAAACAAGAAGGCGCTGTTCCCAAGCAGTCCCACCAGGAGAATGCACGGTAAAACGTACGAGGTCATGACTTTCTGCACATCCGCGTACATGAACCTGCTAGAGTTTGTCGACGTGAGGACCTTTATGTCCGCGGTCGTGCATTGAAGAGTACTCGTGTCGGAACCCATCTCTATCACGTTGCGACACACAAGTATGGAAAACTGCGATGAAGGCAATCGTTGACCACGCCAGACTTCCAAACCCCCAACTTAGCCAGTCTTCAATTAATTTTCTCTGGTTCCAATACCACAAAAAAGAGGCCAGCATGTGCAGGCCTTCTTCTGGCTCCGGGTTTGGACGTTTTATTAAAGAAAGTGGCAAGGATGGTCAACATGTGGTTGCTTCCACACACGTTTAGGCGCTTACATCACGGTGTGCATTCGTAGAGTTTTCGACTTTGTGATGCAGCGACATCGTACATCTACCAGGGAAAAAAATGGGAAAAACTCCACTGTCTGGAGGGAACGCGCACTCTAGAGGTTTAATGATGATGTCTGGTTAATCATTGAAAAGCTGTTGCCGATGTTTCTATATTCGAAGGCATGTCACTTTACAGCGGGTTGCCGATGGGTGGGCACAGATTAAAAGAAAGACATGTAAACACACGTGGCGCAAGCACTCAGCACATCCAGTCGCGCCCCAGAATGTGGCTCGAACTATAACAACGCTTTATCATGCGACCAGGGCTTCCCGTTCGAGTGATATCAATTTGGATCTCACCGGCTGATTTATACCCAATATGCGTTTTGCCAGGACGCGGTTACCTTGGATGCGTGCGTCAACTCTTAGCGCCACTGTGCCGCAAGAGTCGCGGGGGGGGGGGACGACCAAAGGAACCCGCCAAAATTGAAACAGCTAACAGCAACAACTACTAGGAGACTGCCGTAATGCATCATACATTTGTTGTCTGAGAGATCAATCTCTAAGGGAGTGTTTGAGCCCATCAATTGCCTTAGCAATCGCGCACTATCGACTCACGAGAGGGCTTTGGCTAATCGTTCTGTCTGTGATTGTCAATCATTTCGTTACTATTTTAGATCTTGCCTGTAGGATTTCTGTGGCACGGCCAACAACGCATTTTTGGGTGGGGGATGTGAAGTGTTACATTCACCATGAGCCAAGTTTGCATCTGGCGGATAAGTGGTTTGGGGGAGGTTGTTGATGACACACCCCTTCACTGGGGAATACAACAATGTCCGCATATAAGATACAGAATGGCAGATTTCCACGATCTTGAGGAAGCGATGTTTGGCAAGATTTAGAGCTACGTTTTACCGAGTTCCCAAATGTGACAGCCCTCATGCGTCTGACCATAATCACACAACCGCGATATGTTTTAAATTAGCTTCTGTAAAAATGAAAAGTTTTCAACCGGGAAAAAATCACAGTTCAACCATAAACGTATTAAGTAACATATATAACAATGCACCGTGTCAAGCTGACGTCATCATCAATCAAATTTATATAGTGTTCGGAGTGAACACACCCGGACGCTCGATCCATATTGCTACTTTCACGCATATCAACACGAGATGTCACTTCACCCAATGACGAGGCTGTTACGAGGTGACCTTTGAGATGGTTAATTGATGGGTACGTGCATTATCATTTACATGTAATTTGTCAGCAGGGTAACGGGATAAACTGATGGAATTTTGTTTGAAGAAAAAGCAATTTGCGACACGTATTCATAGAAACCAATTCGCGACCCGTCTTCATAGGAACGATAGAGTGTTGAGATTTTTCTCCTAAATTGGCGCCATAATTTGTCTCCTTTTTTCCCCTTTAAAACAGTGTTGAATTATCCAGGCACTCCAAAATCCACTTGTCCCTTTAATTTTACCTCAGAGTTGGCCGCAGTGACTATTCTCTGATTGTTCCACGTACGTGTACTCAAGGAAGCTTCGAATTCATCTGAGGAAAGTAGCCAACGATGCAAAAAATAAGCCTGAATACACAAACGGCAAAAAGACGCGTGGGTGACTGCCTTTCCCTTTCGGCATTTTTTCTCACCTAGATGATAAATGATTCAGCTGAAGACCTCTAAATCCAGACATTGAGGGCTTCCGCCATTTTTGCCGTGAAACAAAATATCGTCTGACCAGGGAAAAAATGAAGCACTCTGGCGTGATTGATGGCCTTATGCTGCAAGCCCTGGCGTGCTACAAGTCTCATTAACCGTCGGGTCCAAAGTTGTGCAGGCCTGCAAACGAGGCGTCGTTTTACCCCGCGAGGCTTTGGAAAATTACAATGTATATTAAAAAGGGGGACGCCGGCCTTGTAGACTTTTTGGTGTTCCGCCCCCAAACGCCAATACGATGGACGCAAACAAATTAGTTTTACGGAATCCTGACCAATTATTACAGTCTGTTGTGTACGAGGCCTGAATCTGCCGACTGTTGGCAACAATTTTATAAGAATAGTTCCTGGTGGGAGTCCTGACCTCATAAATCGGGGTTGGCCGACGGTCTCCTTTTTTGGAAGGACGGCATTCTCTTACACGATGATCCATTTGGTGCGTCATCCGATTGGTTGGCCTCAGTGATAAACGCAGACGTGGTATCGTCGGTGTTCTCACGAAGTGACACCCCCCATAATCTTGCGAAATAGACATTCCAAAATGAACGCGCTTGGAAATACTCTTCATTTCAAGTCCCATTTGAGATTACTTTGTCATGAGAATTCTGGAATGTTGTGCACGGTCATGGAATGTAAGGGTTTTACAATGCTAATCTACACTTACTTGTAGAAATATTGTTTTAATAAACAGTAATTCACTGACAACCTATTTTCACTGCGTGAAAACTGCCAAATCTAGAGGTCTTCTGTTTCCCTTGTTATATTGTACACACTTACTGGCACTTCGTGAAAACATACGCACTTCGTGATAACACACGCGAAAAAATTCTTGCACGAGGTGCATTTTTGTCACTTCGTGAAACAGAGGAACACAGAGACTTTCAATATGCGCACTCATTCAACATCGTTCACGAATCCTGCTTCGTACAGAACACTATATTGTCTTTATTTTTGCCCTGGATTTTTGTCACTTCGTGAAACAGAGGAACACGGAGACTGATCTTCTTGCCACATGTTCATTTACAAATGATGTTAAAGTAAACTACAGTTTGCTTTGAAACTGTGGCAACTCGTCTTTTGAACCATGTAGTAAAAAATGGCAAAAACTCTATAGATCGAAAAATTATTGATTTTCCAAATTGTTGTCACTTTGTGAGAACGCTGTTATGTACCATAAAGGAGTAGCCATTATACAAATATTTAGTAACTCGGAGTTGAACGTGGAACCCTTGTCACGATTTAAAGTCTCTCAAAATTTGTTTTATATAGCTGACATGCAGATCCTTGCCATTCGATTTTTCAAAAATTTATTTTAAACTACAGGGAAGCGTTTGTGCAGTGAACAAACGCTGGGTGATTGGGCGAGAAGTGCAATTGAAAAAAGTATGATTGTAATAAAGGCGAATATTGAAGTTGAGATTTTTTAACGTTAGAACAATGTGAGAGGAGAATTCGCGGACAGGTTTAGTGGACGCAAGAAAGTCTGTGAAATCTGTCATTTCTGTTCGGGAATGACGTGCTGTTGCTGAGTATTACATAATCACTTGATGTTGCCGTGTATTGTCAACCCGCTATAGACCTTTTCACTGATGAATCCGTAATTATGCACGCATGCGCACAAATGGCCTTGGCGGCAAGAAGTGTGAGCGGGCCATTGAGTAGGTTGGCCGGCCAACTTACTTCTCAGACATGATGTCTGCGTAGTGCGTCAGCTGTCTATTAAATTATGCACGCCGGTCGCGCTCGTCCTGTGGGGCTTTGTACACGTGGGTTATCATTCACAGTCATTGTGCATGACATACAACAGAACTCTCATGTCGCTTTTATACACAGAGCAATAAACGTGCGCGCTCAAAAATCACACCACTAAGGACGTTTCCCAACCAGAACTTCAAGGAAACTGGAAACTGTTTGATATATCTCAGTGCTGAACTTTGTTTAGCAATCTTTGAAAGAGGGAGGGTCTCTTTATTAACGTCCGTCCTGATGACGTCATCAGCGTCAAACTTCGCACATGCATTATGTGCATGACGGTCATTAAATCTGTCAATTTCATGTAATTACAACAAACTTCGCCACAGAATCAACTCAAAATTAATGCACTTTTTACATTTTAACCACCGCTAGAAGGCATTTTTTATTACGTCACTGGTCCAAGTTTTGAATGTTATCTTGTTATGTTATATCGCTGGAGACAAACACCGTTGAAAGCAAGTTCATATCTTGTACCAATTTCAAATACATGTAACGAGGCACTTCCCTTTTCGACTGGAAGCAGGGGTCAGGTGATCTTAGGTACTGGACAAAAAATGGAGACTCTATCATTTGTGGCAAAAAGCAAGATGAGGTATCTCCCGATTGATTTCATATGGATTTTGAAAGATTAAAAAATCAAATTCTAATGTTTGTAATTTGATGCCTAATGACGTCATCATGACGTCAATTTTATAGGCATACCAATTCTCAAGTTCATGTATTTACCGTGTTGAAATATGCCCTGGATAATTATTTCCCTGAAGCGGCAAAAAGAGTAGGAAATAAAATGGGAATCGTATGATTTCAAATAGGATTTTAAATCACATGACAAACGTTCGGTACGAAATTTTATATACTTAAATTTTGAACGAATTTAATGTTTTCAATATTCCACAAATTCTAACAACTCATGGAATCAGTAATGTTTTTGGACACCAACAGTAACATCCTTCATAGGTTTTGGTTGGCACTCCGTCAAATGAATGTCCTTTCTGTTTTGCAGTGGTGCAACTGCAGGACAAGTCATATCAGCGTGTTCGTAACACACACCATGGAAACAAGGGTGATCCTAACACGTGATGTATGTTCCACTAATCAAATAACAACGTTCTCTGTGTGCGTCACTTATATTAAGACACAGAACGGGTACATCGGTCATGGTATAAGGCATCGGTCATCGGTCATTTACCAGAAACGTACTTCTGCTTTGTTCACTAGCTGAGCGTTTTCCGACTTTTGTTTTACTTGTGTGAAGTCTTGTTCAGACTTTATGAGACTCAAAGGTTGGAGTTATCCACAGGGGTCCAGAACTTCGCGGAAAATAAGACCACAATACTTTGTCGTCTTCAACATGAGTGAATTATGTTTCTCCCAATTTGTTGTGTCATGCAGGGAACCAAAATGGCTATAATTTGTTCTAGAATGTGAAGAGAGGAAGATCAGAGGTGGCAATAACTTGCCGAATATTGACTGAAAGGGGCAAAGTCGTCTGTTATCTCGTACTTTATCTCTCTTAGCCGACGTAACACGTTCCTGGATCTGAGTTTTTGCCGCAACCACCCAAAACAGTTCATGCTTATTCCTTTGAGGTCATAAGCCTGTTCCTGGTAAGCACGCCTTTGGTATAAACGATCAGCTACACACTGAAGTCCAACCATTGATCGTTTGGGTGACGTTGGTCAATGTACCGGTATGGTAACAAATGTTCGCGCTAGACTTGACGTTTTGTTGTCTATAAAATATCATGGATTTATTTCCAGTCACCTTCCATGTATTTTCAGTCATCTCTTTACATTTTCTGAATTTTCTTAATCGTTCTGGCAGTATTTTCAACCTCGGACTGCCGAAAGGCTTTCTGTGGGTGTGTTCGATTAGCTTACACGTTTAAGTTAAACTTACACGAGACCGTTCGTTTAGCCATCACCTGATACTTGTGCCTGCCCCAGTGTCAGCCACCACTACCCCGGCTAGCGAGCGGGTCTCTGAAGGATGCCTGATTGTAATGACGTCACGGATGGAGTGTTGGAGCATGGACATGATGGAACGTGGTGGGGACTTGACCTTTTCCCCAGAATGTCTTGGGGAAAATTCTGCAGCGTTCGATTAGCCTCGTTTCGAGGCGTCCCTTGCGTGTAACACTGGTGTATTCAGGGAAGCTAATCAAACGCACCCATTGACTGTGCAGAGGAAAAACTTACTGATTCACGCTGAGCTGTAACATGCAGAAAAGTGATGATTATGATTCCAAAAATGCTGACTGCTCGCAGAAAGTTTGTTGAGCGTGGATGTGTCTAACCTCTAAGCAACTCTCATTGAAATGATACCGCTGTCGATTTCAAAAGAGAAATCGTGACCAGAGCCAACATTACCCTAATTAACGATGATCTTCCGGATCTAGAGGGACCGGGGGCGTAATATATCAATACAAATGGCTCGTGGCCATTTACCCCGGGCTGTCCGCCTCTCGCCCCGCGCACCGCTAGATTAATGTGTAGGCTCTCGTGTATGGCGGAGACAGCGCAATCGGGCGATCACAAAGAAGACGTGCGTGTGCTTCCTGAAATACATGCACGCGCATCACCGTTAACGAGGCGGCAAACAGGTTGTTTTATTCAGTGATGTATGGGGTTGAAAATCGATGTCTTGATCACCGGGAATGCAATCCAAACACCATCTTTCCGGCCACTGAGCTCGAAAACAGATTTTTGACGCCTCAGATGCTCTGCAACGCATATGCCTAAAACAAGCACAAATACTATACAGGGTGTCTTAAAAAAGAAAACAGAAAACCGAGATTAATTAATCTATTTCTTGAATGTGACTGATTATTTTTGTAAAATCTGTTTCAGTCTGATGTCTTCTTTCTTATGACATCAAGGAAGCCATATTTCCGTCACACATAACTTAGCACAAAGTGGACCGTGTCAGAAATGGCTTTGCACCAAATGTATCGTGGGTTTGCACCGCGGGAAGTATTTCCAAAGGAAAATAAAAGCAGTAAGTACACTAGCAAAATCATTAATTCAAAGACAACCACAGTTAGGGGCTTATTCTTTTAACCCCAGTGTCCGCCCCCCCATTTCTTTCAACCCAAACTTTTGTCCCTGGTAGTCACATTCAAGAAACAAACAAATTTATCTCAGTTCCCCCCCCCATTTTTTTTAAAGACACCCTGTGTATATAAAAGCTGAGTGTTCTCAGTCGACCTTCGTAATTTTGCCCTCACTGGTGCTTAGCTCTGGATAGTGACATTGATATTGGTTTCGTTCCAAAGTTTTGTAAATCACAAAAGCTATCTTTCAAATGACTGCAGGCATGTTTGGCATCAGACACACATGCCAACGCATGTATACGAGTATCCATTTTCTAAATGCTGTTTACGATGCTTTCTGAAATTCCCATGGTGAGATTACGATTATACGTATCGTTGAATTAATTTCGCTCCAGTGCATGTGACGTGACCACGCCGCAAAGTACAACGCAGCCTGAGTATTGAGTAAATTCTCATCATCTGATAAGTGAACTGTCATTTGCGGTTCGTTCCAAGCCTCATGAGTACTATTTGAGGGCAAGCTAGGCACGTGTCGTTTATAATAATCATTTGCATCGTTGGATAACGTTGCATTGTGGTGTTCCTGTAACAAAACAGTGCCGTATGCTGGGCCGCATCCTTGATCTTCAGAGTGCATGATCTGAAATCAAAGGAAGCTGGAGATGTGGACGAATTTTGGATAAAGACACCCAATAGTTGTGTCCGGTATAAACAGTTTCAGCTACGGCTTTTCTTTTTAACTTTACCGCATCTTCGAGAACAAAAAGTCAGCAAGTCACACGCAAAGGTATACGAAAATGAAACAAATCCCGTAACCATATGAGAACTTGGGATGATTGTTTCTTAGTGCCTTGCTTTTCGGACACCTTATTGAGATACTTTATTAACCGTAACTTAGAAATAGCGACCTCTATTCCTTAATATTTTTAATGGTCGTGCATGAACGGGCCTGACTGAGCTCTGTTGTATCTCGTGTCATCGTGCATCGCTACCTGCACCATAGTATGGAATTCCATATCTGCCGTCGTGCGTCGCCCGTCGTGCGTCGTCTGTGGTTTTTTTGTCACGATTGCGCAGTGGTATTTTTAACTTTGACCCTTGATCGTTTCACATGTACATGTCCTTGTTCGATCGATCCACCATGCCTGACTCTCATTTTAGTAATAGAACTAGAAGATGTACATGTATTCGTTTTTGCAGTTGCGCCAAACTTCAGTTGAATTGAAGAAATAATATCCTGACATCGGTTAAGTAACGTGTATATGAAATAATACCATTTTGGTTACATAAATAAATTAACAAAATAGACGTTTGTTAGGGTAGATTGTTTTTCTCGATCACTTAGTTACTGTAGACGTAACTTTACTCGTTAACAGCCTGACTTTAGGTCAATAGCCTACGTAATATTTCTGTCTGTCCCTGCACGATATCTCACAGAACGGAATGTAAATAATAGATTATTTACAATGTTTGATTCCTTAATAGTTTTCATAAGAGACAAACTGATTCAACATTATTTTGAGGGCGGGTATACCTATGATGAAATCTGCTGTATACTCCAAATTAGACATGACTTTAGTTGCAGGTTGGCCCACAGAAATCTTTTAAACAGTAACGTTACTTGTTAGCCCATAAATAATGCTGTGCTGGACAACCTGCTCTCATTGGTCTATCCACCATGGCATACACACCCACAAAAACCAACACGTCATATTTTCTGAAACTTAAACCAAGTGGTAATTGCCCCCTAACAATACATTTAATAAACAGTTTGTTATCCACAGCACGTCTAGTATTTCTGGATTTCAAGGGGAAATTGAGAGGACAAGATGGAATATCTGTATCGGTTGGCAGATTTCTTCCTGGAATTTGATGAAAACAAGTCGGCACATTTTTACAGTATGCAAATTAGAATAACACTGTGAATAAGTTGGCCGGATTTTTTGGTGAAAATGTTTTTCCCAAAAAACACTTGGTTGAATTCTCAGAGAGGCGATATTTTCTTGTCAAGGGGCAGGGGTAGTCTAGCATTATTGGAATTAATTATGGTGCTACTATATAGCTTTGCAGGTGGCATTTGTACTTGCCTTATTCGGAAAAGATCTTTAAAAGTAAATGGAATCATCACATTGTCCACAGTGTTAAACCCCGGCTTTTGCAGGGCCTATGCAACCCATTTGATGGGCGACGGGCGACGCCCGACGGGCGACGCACGACAGAATTGGGACACAACAAAAAGCAAAATGTGACGGACGACAAGCGACGGGCGACGGCAGATATGGAATTCCATACCATAGGCTGGTTCAAGTACTGTTCACTTCAGTCTTGCAGCCATTTGGTTAATGGACAAGTTGAACTGTGAAAGATGAATTGAACAGTTTCCCCATGTTTGCTTCCGTCTCGACCCCGAGCCGTGTTTGAAATCGTTAATCAAGTTATGTTGCTGTGCATTTGAAGCACGCAAGGAAATCGCTAATAAAACAGCAGAATAAATGCATGAATGTAAACACAAATGTAATCATTTATGTACTGACACTTTGGCGTTAAAGTGATCTATACCGATGCTGGCCTGACCGTTTTCTTTGGAGACACCTGTATCTATAACTGTCAAAACTCTTACCTTCTTGTCTTCATCTTAAGCGGATTGTTAATTACATGAAAAATTTCACGCTGCCCATTATTGCCAAATACAAAGAGTAGGCCCACAGCTTCAACTGGCCAAATGATCGTCGAAACCAGTCAACACGAATAGTGGCAAATTTTCTTTGGATGCGTAAATCTGTGTACTTGACTTGTGAAAAGGTGTGAAATGTGTGTACCTGACGCTGTGTAACTTAAAGAGCACCCCTAAGGAAGACATGTTTTCTCTGATGTTTATCTGTTCAAATAAATATCGAAGCGTCCAAATCGAACGCAGCGTCATTTGTCTTCAGAGCTCAACTATAAAAACCAAAAGGTTTTTTTCTGTTCATGCCAAGATGCAAATTCTGAATGTAGATTGCGTCATTCGGAGAAAACAGAGAAAACAAGGGAACCCTCACCCTGTGTTCGTAGTGGATAAACCCTTGTGCATGCCAAACAATGCATGTAGCCATACTTTGAGAGCCTGCTTCCAAGCTAGTTCTGTGGTGTGTTTTTCGAGCAGACGTTCGACTTCCTGTTGATATTCCAGTCCACGTCCGACCATCGGTACTTGCACCCGTCATCAATGCAGCTGCTCGTCCTTCTTGTTGTCGGTTTCTTTCAGTCGAAAATAGTTTGGGAATCCATTGACGTCGATCCACGAACTCTAAATAAAGAAATGTTTTTGTGCATTAGACTGTATGCTCGTTTAACCGTAATAGAAAACAAAGGTAATTAGTAAGACGCTAAAGAACAACTTTTTATTGATTCATGGCATTGCAAAACCATTTTATTTTCCATGGTTAGCAGATTTGGGAACTTAAATTATTCAATGAGATTAAACGCTGTAAGCCAACATGAAGGGTGCGTAATAAAAATGTATGTTCACATCTTTTTAGAGATGTTAAGTGCAGACATTATGTAGTAATGGTGTGGTCTAGCGTCTTTTGCTGTTGAAAACTGATGTTCTTTGCCTGGCAAGCCTAGATTTTCAATCCGATTTATTTGCAATTGTAATCCCTCCGTAAAACCGAATCTTGTGTGTAGGGAGACGTCGGTCAGTCAACAGTACCCTGCTGTTTGAACTCTTGGTGGCAGCAGACATATTTTTCATGACATGCTGAAAGTTCTGTGCACATAGTCCCGTGTAACAGGTATATGGGCCACGTGCGGCCGCGGGCCGCCCGGGCTTCGTTGAAAATTGATGACACTAAGACTATGTGACAGATGAACTTCCGGATAACTTGACCTGGAATGGCCTGGATTTTTTTCTTGACCATTGTATTCTGTTTTTCCCAAGCTTTTACCGTTAGGTATTCGTAGTTGCCATATCTGGGGGGGTAACTTCTGGCTTACTTTCGTCAATCATCTTGTGCGTAAAGTTAAACCCAACTGGCTGGCGCAGTGCAGTAAACGTTACATGAAAATTCCACAAAATGCTGCCACCCATGCGTTTGCTAAACAGCAATTTTCTCAGTTTTACTTTTAAACTTTTTGAAAAAAATGTCTACAAGGTGTAATGAAATTGAGAGAACTGTGTGAAAAATCGGTAGAAAATGTGTTGAACATTTTTTGAAAACAATCCTGGAATTTTAGTTCGCGCAAGCGAAAAAAAAAATGAAATTTGGCTGGCGTCCCATTCTGTCAGATGCGGTCCCGTTGCACTTATCCATCATTGGCTCCCATCTGAGTGTCTCCATTGTGTCCTCTACCTGATTTGAGGGTTCCCGCGTCCCATTTAACCTCCATGTGACTCCCTATCTTCGAGACATTCCCCAAACTGCGAAAATATGAATATGAACTGACAAGCGAGTGGTGTTGCCAACAGCTAGCTGCCAAAATGGCAAGGCAATCTGCCCTCCATTCAACACATCCGTTTGTGTAGGGTGATCACGTGCCATTGTGGAGGGGGCTACATTTCTCACTCTTGACGTTTGATTGATGGGCGTTACCTCAAGCCGTGGAGTGCTCAGAATAATCAGATTGGTGCATAAATCCACCTTTTTAATATTTGCTCCGGTTTCAAGTAACAAAACGTGTTCTTCAGATCCGCGTGTTCAAAACAGTATATGTCTTTAGCACTGTTCATAACGCAAGCGTTTGTGAATTACAGTGCAAATATGCATTCCGATGAGTGCCGCGCTCGCTCGCTCTATACGTTGCATGGGTAACAGTGGGGGCGGTGAGAGAACTAATGTCGTTCATCATGTGCTAGTCATCGGCCATGGGACAGGAAATGTTCTTGCGGCACTGCCTCCTTAAAAGTAGCACAGACACGCAGCGGTTTCCCCAATCAGGCATCGAGACATCGAGATGTGGAGTCAGGGCGGATGGATTGAATGCGGTGTGTTTTACGCTGCATGTCGAGCATTTGTAGACGGCAGGAGACATCATTGAATTAGGGAGTTTGCTGTGCTGTACAAGGATGATAGTGCATAGAAGCGCATGATGCATTGTATCTCCGTAGCCAGCTTGGACGAACGACCCCGATCACCATCACCGTTGCCAAACATTGCGGGGTGCAGTTACACTACGCAAATATGCGCTCACTTGGGGAAATTTATATCTTAGAACTGTTTGTCATCGTGGGAGGTCGGATCATTGAAGATACCACGTCATGGCCAGCCAATGCAGCCAAAGATATGGGGAGCAACCTTGAGATTTGTCTGCACGATAAGACTCTGTTTGCCTGAGAACTGACATGAAATTGGTGGTATCATGGGAGCGAACGTTCAAACGATATCCCCGTGTGACGCACACGTCAATCTGACCGACGCAGACGAGGAGACACTTTCACAGTGGATGTACTCCGATACGAGAATACAAATCAGCATTGCATCTCGCTCAATAATCCTTGTGGTGGGCGTAGTCGGTAATGGCGCCTTCTTAATCGTCATCGCTCGGGTCCGTAGCATGCACACCCTGGTAAACTTTTACCTGGTGAACCTGGCCTTGGCGGACGGCCTAGTGCTCCTGCAGCACGCGGCCGTGCCAATCATCAACTACTCACTGCTGGGAATACCCTCCGATGGCAATCTCCTTGGCTCCCCCGGTTGCATGGTAACCCAGTTCTTCAACTACCTTGGTTACTTCACCTCAATCTTCCTGGTTTGTCTCATGTCGACTGAAAGATACCTAGCCGTGTGCCACCCCCTGAGACACCTCTCCATCAACACCAAGAGCCGCGCGTCCAAACTGGTCGCGTGCGCCTGGGCCCTTGGTATCCTATTGAGCGCCTGTGCCATTCCGGTCAATGCAGTCTACACCAAGTATTGCATCCAGTGGCCAGAGGGGGGAAGATACGACAGTCTCCCTACGTCTGCGGGACGTTGTGCCCCGACTGTGGACTGGGCATCTTACGCCTTTGACACCATACACGCGGTACCTTTCTTTTCGGCCCTTGTCTGCAACGCTTTGTTTTTCATCAAGATCGTCCGCAACCTCCGCCGTCGCCAGGCAATTGACCGGGGCCGGGGATCACTCCAAGGGCGTCGTATGGTGCACATCACGCACCAGGTTACAAAGATGCTAGCGGCGAACGCCGTGGTCTTCTTCATCTGCCACGCCCCTTTCCAGTTCCTTTCGCTCTGCATCCTGGTGTCAACACTAGCGAGCCTGCCGCTCTTTGCCGACCCGGTCGTGCAGGGTATCGTAGTAACGACCTCCCGCATTCTCGTCTACGTCAACTCCGCTATCAACCCCATAATCTACAACGCCACCAACTCGCGTTACCGGAGAGCGTTCATCCGCGTGTTTGCTTGCTCCTCTCCGGCGAGACGAGAGGCAGCTCATTCCACCATTATGGCCCCAGGGGACGCCACTATCGTGGCGACTGATCGCTCCGTTGAAGACCGATTAGATGATGATAAAGGCGGGCAAACAAGCAACGGTAGTCTCTTATTAAACGGGACTCCCTCAGATGGCGTTTCGCAGCGCAGTCACCATACCAAACTTTAGTTGGGCTATAGGGATCATTCGAGAAATTTAAAACAAACTTGGCTTCAGAATTGGTATCCGGATAATGATGCAAGTTTGTTCCAGAGTTTGGCAGAATCGAAATCCTCTTATGGATCGCCACTGACCTCCTCGATCGGCTATGTTGCAGCATTTTGTTAGAACTTTGTCGCGTTGGGAGAGATGCGATGTATCCCATCATTAAACATGATGGAATTTATAACCATTGGCTCGTCAGACCATTCGAAAACTCGGAGATTGTGAGCGTGGGGCTTCGAAACGAAGACCCTTGAAAAGCTATACAATGATAAATGTATACAAACCGAAACTATGATTGTAAATTTGTGAGCGTCATTTTGTACGACAACTTACGAATCTTTCTTGTTTTAGGTATACCATAGACGCGCCTTCGTGTTGCCATTGTGCCTGAAGTCAAAGAGAGTAGGTTGGGATAACCTTTGTGATGATATTTTATATTAAAGGTTGTTATGCATTACTGTGTACCGTGCGTGCTATATTTTCAAGGAAGCGTGAGCCTGAATACATTTCACTCTTTGTCTAGGGATTGTTGTCCATTTTAGCCAAGTAGGCTCAGTGTTATAGTCGAGTCCATCACAAGTCTAGTCACAAGTCCCTTCACAAGGCCATTTATAAGTAACAGGGTGAACAATGACACAGAAGAAACAGTGTGAGCAATGACAAAGAACGCTTGTATCACAGTTCATTTGAAACGCTTGTGAATTGGCTTGAGACCGAATGACTTGTATTAAATGGACTTGTGCTGGATTTGCAGGGACTTGTGATGGACTTAATTACAACACTGCCAATCTGCAGTGCAGCCGATCCGTGCAATGATGGAAATTGGACTTAAAATTAAAAAGAAGAAGATCCGAGTAATGTAGAAGATCATTTCACGCTATAGGCCGCAGGAAAGACCAGAGGCGTGCATGTAGATATAAGAAATAGGGGTTCATATGCATGCTTGTTGGCTTTCGCACTTATATAGACATACTCAGCAGGAAAAGCTGGTTTGCCTTTTTGACACTTTTACTCAGTTTCCATGGGCTTAGCAAAGATTATCAAACTGTGAATGTCAAGCACCACCATCTTTAATATAGGTAAAATTAGCTCAATGTAAAAGTAACATGTCCCTGAAATATCCATTATATTGTGTGGATGCACTGCCATAAATGGTCGTCGAGTTTACCTTTTTTCTAGGACTAATAAAAAATTTTAAAAAAAAGGTACAGCTTAGTTGGTTAAAATTCGTAATTTGTTTTCGCTTGAAACATTTGTCTCCAACGTCTTCGACCCAGGCGCAAATCGAGACCAACCATTCGGGTTGACTTTGTGTGTTCGTGTATTGTGCTGGTATGGTACAATTTCGGGATTGTTTATGTTTAATTTTTAAAATTTGATTTACACAAAATGAACAAAACGATTTATTGAACAATTTTAAGATGCGCTGCCATGACAACAGTTCAGTAAAACTATACTGCATGTAATTGTAATCAAGGTTGTTAATGTTATCTATTAAGAGTAGAATGTTTGATCAAACTCATAAATGATACATCGAGGTCCATGCGAGCATCTATTTCATTATTTCACTGATGAATTCATAATACGAGGAACCTTTTACTGAAGATTCCGTTTGGTAAATTGGCGCCATTCGCTCGTCTGCCGAAGCGCACAGCCTTATCGTTTGTCGGGAGTGGTCGCTCTCTGTTCCTCAGTCTCCTGGAAACGGAAAACTGCTGCCGGTTACATTGGTGTGTGTCATCACAGCCTGCCACCGAAACTGGTTGGGCTTTACGAGACATTTGTAATGTAACTGACAAGCAAGATGCATTCTCTGAAAGTACACCGCCTGTTGATCTAGTATGGAGAGATGATAGTGGATCAGCGATCCAGGGGAGGCGAGATGGAATTCTCATCTAGTCTCGGTCATTGAAAACTCAAAAGTATAGTAAAAAAACCTATCAGAGGAGTAGATTTTGCGAAACCTTTGGAAACTCGCTTTCAACACTATTGGTTTCCTCCAAAAGAATTAAAGGCTAGTGAAGACAATGATATTTCAGTTGAAGTATGCCCAACGGAGTCGTGAATGCACACCCATTGTGTTCCACACAGCCTCATATTCCCGTGTGCATCATTGGCATTTCTTTTGAAGGCTATTTCGAAAATAGAACGATGATTATTCACAAGTGAATAAACTGACGTCACACTTGGGAGAATCTTTATCTTTATATCTGCACTTTATTCGTCAATCTAATGTGTTTTTTCTGCAGTCTTTTCTTTGTGAGTGAGATTTCTTATTTTCTTTTAGTGTGCTGGACCCAAATTGCATTCCTATCAGAGTTTAGAGTTTTCACATAGGGTTGAATTTGGCCACGGAGCATTGGACAGTAGTTTTGAGAAATCAAGTTTTAAGTTGGTCAATTTTTGAAATAAATTTCGCCTAATTTGGAGCGTAATGTTCACCACGTTTAATACAGAAAGTGAGCCACGATCTCACACTTCAAAAATGCACCAATTACAGAATATTAGAATAATTAATTGTGGAGTAATTAATATCCATGGAAATATGTCCGTTCAGGAATACAAGCTGTTTGCGCGTTATGTTTTTTGGTGCAATTAGAAAACTGAAACGCCCAGACGTGCCTTGTTTTTGCCGCGGTGAACACCGAGCTTTCAACGGCGATAAAGGTTGAATTCGTCTCCCGCGAAAACTCAAAACATGATTTAGGTGACATTTTTCTCGTGATTGATTTTTCCTTGATTTTGGTGATTGTAATTATTAGGACCAAAAAGTCTAGCCAGGGCGTTGTTTGCAATAACAGTGGATTCTGGCCTGAAAAAAGAATGTTGAAAAGCAATGTTTTTTTGGCCACATTCGTTCCTTCATGAAAACTCGGACGGCATTTCGTTGTCCCAATTTTTATAGAAAATTCACACTAAATATACATTGAAAGTTTGCCTAAAATTAAATTACGACAACAGTTTCTGAACATATTACGAACACTGCAAAAAGTGGAAAAGGGCACTTAATTACCCTAAAATTGCCCTGGAAGTTTCCCCTTATCTGAATACAGTATAAAAGAATGGATATTTGCTCAATACAGTTTAATTGAATTTTTTTCAACTCCATTTTTTCAACAGTAATGAACACCATTTAGTGCGAAGCCAAGTGTCAACGTTTTTGTGTATTTTAATTTAAAACAAGCAAAAATAATGTTAATCTCTCCCGTTTATGCAGTTCAAACCTTTCGATATTTCTGTCAGTAAAGAACTATCAGTTCGAAAATAGCCCTAATAGTCCCAATTCTCCGATTTCAATATGATTTTACCCTCACTCGTAATAAACGGCTCACTGTTATTGTTCCAGTATTTCAGTCAATTAGATTTTTCATTTCGTGTTGTATTGAATCAATTTTGCCTTCTCTTAGCAGTAAAGCAGATTTTAGTTTATTAAATAAAGTATATTCTAAATTTTTGTATGGTAACCAAAGGTAACAAGTGACCACAGTGGTAGTGCGAAGTGTTATTTCGGGTGACATGGAGATTAAGCCATTCAGCGCGATTCCTTCTCCATCCATGGCACTGAGTTTTATAAATGAGTTACAGATATCAGTTTCCAGTTGTAAATAGGCCTTTAATGTTTGCGTAGCTATCATTAATAGATGATTCATTTGCCTTGCCCGCGCGTGTCTACTCCACTCGTAAATTCATTCTGGTTGTAATTTTTGGAAAGCCACTAAACACAGGAAACACAGGCGCTTTAGGATGGGCCTATCGTTCATGTTGGGACACGACCGCGTTAGGAGTATCGCAGGGCAAATGTTTTAATTGAATGTAGCATTCAACCTCTTATTATTATATCGTCTCGTTGTTCAGGGCTTTCGTGAGAAGGAAAACCGAGCATTCAATTGTGAACATTGTTTTCTTTACCTAGTTTATAATATGAAATTATATTATCTCCGGTTGCCAAATATATTTTGTAATCAGTATTGACGTTGGCCCCTTTCACACAGGCTTTAAAAATCTGTAACGAGTGCTTACGTCATGAGATGACGTGAAAGAGATTTAGGGGGTAAAGTTAATGATACTGTATATTTCCTTGAGAGCGTGCATACACTACTCGTGCCAATGTAAGTCCCCATCTGTCTGAAATCGGCTGCGTCACGTATTCTCGTGGTAGTTCTATTCTGGTGTTTCTTCCTGATTGCACAGAGTGTCCGGCACAGTCAGCAGTCTCGTAAGACGGTTAGACCTAAGCACTTAACCCGTGCGGAACAAAAAAGCTTTTCTTGCGTCTTTCTGTTTTACATGTACGAACATGATTTGTTGCCTGAGGCCTGCTTTCCTGCGTCTTGTTAATAGAGGGGTCCCAATACGACGCGTTTAGCATCGATCTGCGCACTTCCGCGTTTGAAAACGAAAGTTTTAAGGCTGATCCCTTGCCATTCATTTAGTGCTAAGTTACAAGTGTTGATACGTCTTTTGCTCCTGTTTATTTTCAATGAATGCTAAAACGCACGCACAAAAAACAAAACAGTACAAAACAAAACAAAAACAAAGACACAAAGAAAAATTAAAAACAAACAAGATAAGTGCCTTATAATTTGTTTCTGTCAGTCTATTCATTCATGATGAAAACATTTTGGGTAGGGTTTCAAACATTACAACCAAGCGTTTACCTCTAGGGTTTGTCATATTTAATAACATAACACTCGTATTAATACAAAAAAGCTTCAAAACACCTCATTTGGAAATCAAATCTTACGCCCTTTACTTGTAAATTGGACCAAATAATGCTTCACAAAAAAGATTGACCCTGATAATTTTGCTAACATTCTGTTTCGAAAAATAATTTAGTTCAGGCACTATTTTGATTAAAAGCATCGAATGCGGTCAGCCTCTGTTTTGTATGAAATGTTTGCCTGGTCGATCAGATATCATTTTTGTTTCTGCTTATTCAACAATAAAAGATTATCGCTATGTCATTTTGCATCCAAGTTATAGTGAAATTAAAATTGGAGCAATCGGTGGGTTAACATTAGCAAATCTGTCAATGTCACCTACGCGATATTTATCCTGTAATTCTAATCCTAATGTCCATTTTTGACAGACCTTCAAAGTAAGCAATTGTGTTACCCATGCATTCTTTCGTCTCTGTGCAGGAATACGCCTCTTTGTCCAAATGATAGTATGAAATTCTCTATTTTGAATTTCCAGGCCTTTAAATTAGAAAATCTAATAATGAATACTAACAATGACCGTATTTATAGAGCCAAATTTTCAGGAGATACAAGGCGGTTATTATTATCCCAGCTCACAGATATTCCCAAACTCTCTCTGCTCCGTGGGGAGTGGATAGCTCAATGCTGCCATTTCAGGCGCAATCTGCTAAAAACACCTTAACCACTCAATCCTCACAGGTACCTACTCCTGGGTGGAGACAGGCAAGTGGGAGTATCGTTGACTTGCTCAAGGTCGCAACCAGTAACCATCAACTGGATTCGAACCCCCTCCCCCGATACTGTGTTCGTTAGCCCTAACCAAATTACCACAGATCAAATTCATTTCGAGGTGTCTGAAAGGGTCGTAACAGTCCAGAACCTGTTTACATTGACGCTGTTTTAATATGTTTTGCCAGAGTTGTATTCAGACAACATAAACTGCAGGTCAGACCTGAAACCGTGAGTTGGGGACCTTGTAAGAATTACGTAGGGCCTCCTTTCGATTCTAATCAATGTGCAGTTTCCCATCGCCCCCCTTGATTCTATTCCATTCATCGTTTCCTGCTAGAATTCTTTGACACAAACTGCAGAATTACTTTACTTTTTACCTTCAAAGTCGTGGCGCGAAATTCAAAAGACGTTGTTGGAGCAATAAACGACAGCAGACAAGATATTTGAGGTACGAATTCCTTTAAAATACTTGATGCAAAAATCGGAGTTCAGTTTTTAAATTAATCCAGTTCAGAAAAAAAGTACAAGAAGAAAGCACACGCACTGCATGTAGACAATTTGTTGTTACAATAATTACACGTCCACGTATGAAAATAATTATCAATAGGAGAAACTTTTTCTGCATTTTCCATGTCAAACTTGGCAAAACACACACGATGCTTATGCTTGGCAGTGGGGTATTGGGTGTGTTGGGAGGAGGAGCTGATATAGTGATGGAACCCAATGTCTTGGGGGACTGCGTCGTGCTTGTATATCTCGATGAGTTGAACTGCTTGCCAGTTGATGACGTGACCCTTGATGTGTGAGTGTTTGACAATCGCTTATTTTTCGTAGTCACCTCTGCGTCCATGGGCGATGTGCACTTTGAGTCTGGTAGGCAAGTCCAGGCAAGTCCCGGCCAGTCTCGCCTATGTACCGCTTCCCACATTCGCAGGGAATCCTGTAGACATCAGCTTTCGTCTGATGGTCTTGCTTGCTCTTGTGGGTCTGTAGGGTGGCTTAAAGTTTCTTGGCTGCAGTGTAGAATACTCTGATGTTGGCTTGGTGAAGGATGCGTTAGATCTTGTAGGATGCATTTCCTATGTATGGTAGGGTCACTGTTGCCTTGTACGAGGGTGGTTGACTTTGGGTATAGGAGACCCGAGAGACAGTAGACTTTGGTTCTTGATCTTGGCAGTAACCGTTGTGCTTGAGGGCTCTTGAGATGTGCTTGAGTTCTTCTTGTATGTGTTCTTGGTCGCAAATCTTGTAGGCTCGCTGCACCAGGGCACGGTTGACTGAACGACGCGATGTGCAGGTAACGGTCTGTGTGGGTCGGCTTGCGGTAGACGGCATGCCCCAGGGACCCAGGAGACCTTGACATCTAGGAAAGGAATGGAATTCCTCTCCTCTTGCATCATGGTGAACTTGGTGTTGGAATGCAGGTCGTTGAGGTGATCCTGGAACGCTTGCAGGTGCTGGGGGCCATGTGGCCAAATGACGGTGTCGTCCACATAGTGTAGCCAGGTACTTGGGCGGTGATATGCTGTGTCAAGCACTGTATTCTCGAGGACTTCCACAAACATGTCAGCCAGGACCGGGGATAGAGGAGATCCTGTGGAGGTCCCAGATATGACTGTTTGAAGAACTTGTCCCTCCATCTGAAGCTGGATAACGAGACGCAGTGTTACATAACCTCTCTACTCATACTAGTCTTTTGTAACCGTTCGCTGAATGCGAAAGCTGTATGATTCTTTTTGTTTGCATGGAATGTCTCGTTCAGCATGTAAGGCCTAATAGTGAGCTGTTCTGTCTCGGTCGGAGTCAATTATGGCGAACGTGCGTGAGCATAGTTTGAGGTCCGCACACCTGTTCCAAAGAAGGCTACATTGCTGCTTGGATCTACCTGTGGGCTTACCGGTGGTGGTTGGTTCTCGTGGTGACTGGAGTCCATGCTGGTGTGGCGGTCCTGTTCAGGGGGTGCAGCCTTGATGGCTGTGCTCACCGTTCTGCACCGACCGGGTAGCTGTTTTTATTTTTCGTAAGTTAAAATTACTGTCTTGTATTAACCCTAACCCTCCTCAATCCTTCACCTGTTGGAGGACTGAGGAGTGTTAGGGTTAATGTTTTCCTTTGCTTGGCCGAGTTGTGTGTTTATAAAATGTTACCTTAACGTTTTTTGTGCATGGCTGCTTTATTAATTTTGTTTTGCTTGGCATGGCCGTTTCTAATCTCGCTAATGCAAGCCCATTGTTTTGTTATATGTGGTTTATTTTGTTAATTGAAATTATGTAAATAATTCTATGCATTGCCCTGTTGTTGTGCATATTTTCTGTGTTTGAGTTGGCAACCTCTGGTACATAACACGCAGGTTAGCAACAGGTCATGGATTTGGTCCAGGGATAGGGCTGTGCGCTCAAAGAGAGTGCAGTCTTGCTCTAAACGTTCTTTGGCAATGACGCAGGCCTTGCCTGTGGGGACGTTGGTGAAGAGGGAAACGACATCAAAGCTAACCATGATGTCGTCAGGGCTGAGGTGAAGCTGCTTGATCATCTGAAGAAACTGATCAGAGTTGGACACATGATGCGGGGATTTACCCACCAAGTGTTGGAGAATTGCGGTAAGGTGCTTGGCGGTGTTGTAGGTGGGGCCTCCTCTTGAGGCAACGATGAGACGGAGTGAGGTGCCAGGTTTGTGTATCTTCGGGTGACCAAAGAACCTGGGGCAGGTGGAGCTGGGCGTTTCTGAACTGTCTGTACAGTTGGTAGGGGATGGCATCGGAGTGGTAGAGTGCCAACAACTTGCTGGCGATCTTCCGTTCAACAGACGGAGTGGGGTCTTTCTGCAGGGGGGCGCAAAGTAGGGGTGGAGAGCATGTCAGTGACCTTACTGACATAGTCGGACTTATCCACGACTGCTGTTGCATTACCTTTGTTTGCTGGCAGGATGTGGATGGACTCATCTTGACGTAGGTTCTTGAGCGCTGTGAACGCTCTCTGACTCGGGGCCACTTGGGGCCTACTTTTTGTTGAAAGCTTGCTGAGATCGAAGGTGCTGGGCCCGGCTTGGTTGAGGTGGAAAAAGAGATATAGGGGATCGCCTATTCCAAATAAGGTGTTTGGGGCACAGCTTGGCAATTTTTTTAATCTGCTTTTGGCGAGTAGTCTTGTACGCATTGAGTCCAGATGACTGCAGGTGAGGGCTTGAATCTTGGAGAAATCTCTGGGCTGGACTGTATCTCGGAGGGTCTGCCGAGAGGTCTTGAGCTGCTTGTCCAATGATTCTGGCAGACCCAGTGCCCCATCGAGCCCTGCACTCGGGGCACTCAGGCGCGGTAACAATCAACCAAGATCTCCGAACAGGCTCCCCTGTATTTCTGACCGGTGATCACGCCATTCAATTCATTATCCACGCCTCGGGCGTCCAAGTTCACCGAACGTCACATTGTCGAAATTCTACACGCTCCTTTAATCTAAGTCCGTCTAAATCCGTCTCTGGACGCTCCCTACCTGCAATTTCTCTAGTTTTGCAATGCATGCGGAATGACCTTCATTTCCCAGGCTTGTAATGATATGGCCGTAGTTCTCTTAACTCAAGGATACAAACGGCCGCTTTGAACATAGTACAATGTAACAAGGTTCATTATTCATTTCTTGGCAAATACGGTAGATGGGGGAGCCTCTCTCCACTCCATGCCTCCGGGATCTAGGACACTGCCTTTCGAGGCAAACATATCGACGTCGTAGAACTCCAAGCGGTGTTCAACACTCTTTGCCACTTAGGTTCCGCTCGAGTCCAGAGTGACGCCTCAAGGACAGTAGCGTACATCAATTGTCAGGGTGGCACTCGCCCTCATCAACTCCTGCGCCCTTGCGTGGCAGCTCTTCACATGGGCGATCGATCAGGGGATCTGGCTGGCACAACATGATGCCGGGCGGTTGATACTTCGACTGAGGAGCTTCTCTTGGTGAGTGCTCGCTCTTGTGACACCCGCCTTATGTTCCTTTTAGTAACTGAAAGGAACCGCTTCGAAAAGAAGGACGAACATGGCGGTGGGCTCGCAGTGCATTGTGGAGGGTCAAGGGGCAGTATGCATAATCAAGTATTTTCAGCGAATTGTAATAGGCACATGGGAAATTTGCATATGTAGGCTGGGCAGGGGTAAGTATCTCTAGGGGACCCGACCCACTCCATGTGGGGGAGGAAACTAGTTCTAGTGTATTTTTCAGGCAAAAAAGTCCACAACTTTCACCCCGTCCAGCAAGGCCACACATCTCCTTTTAAAGGGAGCGTTAGAATTGTACAAGACGCTGAAAGAGGGGTTGAATGACGAGAACAGGCTCTATACACGCCACCAGCAATCATACATCTCCCTTGGTTACTTTGACAACAGAGGTGGAAGCTTGTCCCTGGAAAAGTACGATGCGAGGCTGATCATCCCACCAGGCATAATTGCAGCAGGCCCTCCGAAGATGGTATACTTCTTCACCAGCCCCCCTCCAGAGACGGTCGAGGGGTTTGATTCAAAAGAGATCTCCCTATCACCGGTGATACAATGCGGTCCTGAAGTGCGGAACTGACTTTCCCTCATCACGCTGCAATAACACGAGAGATCACCACAGAGATTCGGATGTGCCATAACAGTGCCCAGGTTTTGTATGGTGTCAACTGTGCCCTGTTTTTTTTTAATGGTATGAACTGTGCTCAGGTTTTTATCGTGTCCACAGTGACTAGGTTTTTTATGGTGTCCACAGTGCCTAAGTTCTTTTATGGTGTGAACAGTGCCTAAGTTTTTTTTATGTGTGATCTTAATTTAAGTGCACCGGGAGGTCTTCGGGTAGGACAGCAGCATAGCAAATTTGTTGTAATTGCTGAAGATTTTTTTTCTGGTAGAATGAAATTGTTTTTCTATATTTGGGCAACATAGTCTAATTGGGGTCATCAAGGGAGGTTCTGGGACTCGCAACTGTCATTATTTTCAAAAGTGGCCCCATTGCTGCTTTTTCTTTCTTTTTTTAGGAAGGGGGAATCCCTTACACTTCCTAGGAATGCCATTACTGTCTGCAGTCACACTCACATTCTTCAGCTTGAGGCGCACGTTCTTAGCAAATCATGACATCCTATTGGTCGAAGAGGTATGTAACGCGTGCACACCACCTGTCCGCGAGCGTTATCACCTGCATGACTTCTACTTTTGATTGCCGAAATGTTTCATAGTCATGTGTAGTTCTATTTGTCAACCTACTGCGCTATGAAACATAATTAGACCGAAGCCTACGATAAGGAACGATAATATAATGAATATAATATATGTACATGTATAATGAATTATAGTTTGACCCTTCATTTGGTTCCGACAATATCTAATTTGTAATCAGATATCTGCTTCACTTAGATACAAATAATCAACCAGGAAGCAATATGGAAGCAACCGTGGAATTCCAGAACCTTTCACTTCAAGACGCCTAGTTCTCATGGCGTCTTCTTTTAGGTCACGATCTGTTTTGTGATTTAGGCATTTACCACGGAGGCGAGTGAGCTGATTCTCTCAAAACCATTCTGCCACTGTATCCAGGACAAGCAACGGTGAGTGGCAAAATTTACGCTTTGGAAAAATTACAAAAATCAGAAACCTGGACTTTTGAAATACTTCGTTTGCATTATAGTTTATTCACTTTGATATGATTGTTTCAGCTTAATCAAAGCATTATGAAGGACCCTCCTCTAATTTCTACCGTACTTTAACCCACATGCTTATACACCATTCCTTGTATGCAGCTTTTGCAGTTAAGCTGCATCCTTTTATTTTCAAACGAGATCATCCTGCTAACCAATGAGCCAGTTCGGTATTTTCAAAGAGCCAAGGTCTTTTAGAAACAAAGCGTGCGTGCGCGTGAGTAAGCGTATGACTGTGCTGATAGGACAGACTATTATGCGTTCATGTATTGCTATTCCTGAATAGCCTTGTACTGGGCATGCGCTGATGGAATACCAAACTGGCTCATTTATCTTACGTGAAGTGTATGTCAAATCTTGGGCAGATGCATTTTGTAGTTGGAGGTATAGATTCAATGTACAGACAACTTCATTGTGTCCCTGTATTCGTCTTTATTTTGGGCACCAGCTCCAGCTCCCCGCGATGAAGTCAGGGTAAGATAAGTGAACTGCAGTTTCAAAACAAGTTTCGATCATTTTTTCACATTAAAATTGATACGGATATTGCATACATTTTACAGTTCGTCAAGTTCTTTTCATTTTTTTCTTGTCTTCTAACGAAGGCTGAAGTTGGTGCTGAATTCAGAAGACAAGCTCACATTGTAGACGACATCATTGGCTACACTGGTTGCTTTGGGTTACAAGAGCAAAAGCTGATGGACCTGTGTGAACATCTCGATGCAGATAGAGAGGATGGTAGGAACTGGATTGCACTGGCTGAATGGTTTACTTCAAGAGGTTATCGGTTCATTAGAAAAGCTGAACGCATGGAATGTCCAACCAGGGAGCTACTGAAAGCCTACTTAGGAGTGCGCAGACTGCATGGCATTGTGGATAAAGATGCAATTGAGTACCTGATCAGAGTGTTTGGAGAACTTGGATTGGAAAATGGTGTTGAGATCATTACCAGCTCAATAATACACACCCAAACCCAGGGGCAAACAGCCGTGAGATACCTTAAGATGAACACTACATTTCAAGTTGTTTTCCAAGTACAGTGTATCTCCCAAAGTTTTAAAAAAAAAATTGGAGTAAAAAATGGGGCAAAACGGGTGGAGATCAAAAACGTGTAAATACTATGGATTTAGAGTAAAAAAAACAAGCACATGTCTGTCTGTGGACAGAGCATGTGACTTTCTGCTGTTTCCTTTTTTCGTGATCATTTATTAATTAATCATTTTTGTCTGTTGCCCACTGGATCAGTGTCCTACAGTAACGTCGACCTACTAAATTCCACACAGGACGATGTGCGAATGCTTCTTTATCGTGGGTAAGCGCAACCAGAATGAGCGTGGTGTACCATTGGTGATGCCATTATGACGTCATTTTAATTTCAGCAAAGTGGACTTACATGTACATGTCACATGTGCCTTTACAGTGACTTTGTTCAAAGTCACTGTTACATTTTGAAGTTGTACAAGAACACTGAATGTGATTAGCATGTAGATATAGGGTACCATTGGCGGAAATCAATCAGTCAGCGTGTTATCAGTGTATATTACCCTTCTACATGTATTTGGACAGAATTTATCAGATTATATCCACCGTTTAGTTAATTATTGACTCGTCGACCAGCTCATCAGAAAGCTTGATGACGTGACATGTAATAAGAAAGTTGGATGAGGTGCCTGAGTAATTAGAAAAAATGAGATGATTGGCAACACAATCAAAATCTGACCACCTGATGACACAAGAAGTGTATCCAACATCGTTGTAATCGTGACTTTAGGCTGCTGTGTCTGCAAAATGCTAGAAAAATAATTGCAAAGAGAAAACTTGGATCTTTACAATATTGCTGGAGTGGTCAAGTGTTTCTGACAGTATGAGATCATTTTGGCTGAAAAAAAAAAACAAGAAAATATTAACCCATGTCCCAGGCTGCCAACTTTATTTATTTATCACCAATCCCCTAACAAAGTCTTTTACATGCATTCAACCCATATCCCGCCGTAGATATCTGTACCAGACAACGGAATGCTGTATTATACTTCAGCATACACACACTGCAAATACATGTACATTGATTTGTTTTCTTTACAAGAAATTCTAAAAGTAAGTTATTTTGTGGTTGGCTTTGACTCAAAATTCTTCCAACGAATAGGATGAGTTAATCAATTGCAATTTTCTTCTAATCTTCACAAGGGTTGGCCACATTTTTTTTTAAATTTCAATTTTTTATTCGCCTTCCCTTACCAAACATTTAGTCAAATTATGCGCTCATTTAGCCACCCACCTCTGTTCAAAATAGGCCTACAAGTTGGACGTCTTTGTGAGCAAAACAAAGCGAGTTGGAAGCTACAGTACTTGTCCCAAATTCATGATTTTTATAATTATTTCTACGATCTGTCCCGATTATGGCACCTCGCATTGTAATGAACCTAGGGTCGACAAAATAGTGAGCTCGAGCGTAGTCTAGAGATGATTTTTTTTATACAATAATCGGGCGCGAGTGCGTTTAGTTCAATCATATAGGGGGCGCTGTAACTGACATTGGTGCGCTGTTCAGCATTCGCGTGAAAATGCCCACGTGCGTTGGCTGGCTTTGTAGAGCAAGCAAACGAAAGGTAACTTCATTTTTTGTGTGTTAAATAAGGAGATGTTTATGCAAAATATGTGCCCAGTGTTCGTTCAATGCACGAGAGATTACTGTGGTTAGTTTTAGCATTGACTTACTACTTCTGGTGACTACTTTTCACCTCTAATCTGAATCAAACTAAGTTGAATATGTTGCATTTGATTTAGCCCCACTAGTGCGGCACGGACTCTCACTCCCGCTCCATCCTTAGCCACACATCCGTATAAGCAATTTCGTGTCGGCGTACTGAAAATTTTCGGCGCTTCTACTTATCGTGGGTGCAATTTCTTTTGCATACAGAGATTATCCTTAGCACGCGTAGCCTATCTGCTTTCTTAGCGCCATTTATTGAATGATTTCACTCATGTTGTTCTGGTATTTTCCAGTCTTTTTGCCTTCACCCAGTCAATCTCATGGGCTCGCTCTCACAGTCGCCATCTTTAAAATAAGGACGACGAGGGGTCAAGTGACGTACTGTTCAACGGCCATGTTTTAAAGATGGCGATTGTGAGAGCGAGCCCTTGAGATTAAATGGGTGAAGGCAAAAAGACTGGAAAATATCAGAACAACAAGAGTGAAATCATTCAATAAATGGCGCTAAGAAAGCGGAGAGGCTAAGGATCATCTCTCTGTGCAAAAGAAATTGAACCCACGATGATAATAATTTCAGTATGCCGACACGAAATTTCGTATACGAATGTGTGGCTAAGGATGCATCAGGAGTGAAAGTCTGTGCCACACTAGTAGGGCTACATTTGATTATTCTTACCACCGTCCCTGTACGACATAGTACCATACCATAACGTGGCGCACTTTGATATTTCGCCCGATGATTCAGTAACCATTGTGTCCTTCCTCCATGCACCAACTTAGAGCACTATTTTTTACCTCCATTTCTCAAATTTCACAAGTGAAATTTCATCACAACCTTTCAATAGACCATAGGGCTACATCATATAGGATCAGGTCAACTCGGACCCAAACCTACTCGTACCCATGCCAACTTGGATCCATGCCAACGAGAACCCACTGCGAGTCAACTCAGACCCACCGAGCCTTATACTGTTTTGGCAAATTTGTGTTAATATTTAAATGTGCAAAGCCTGGCAGCCCCAGCAGCGAGGCTTTCAGCATGGGTCCCAAAATATTCTTGCTTCTAAAGATGTTCTGGTTTGAAACCTTCAATTCTTTTAAGCAGTACCCTAGATAATCATTTACATGTAAACTTTTATCAAATTCTAATCATTCCCGTTTAATCTAGGGTTTACGTATCAATTGAAAAGTTGCAGTGTAAGGGATAATAATTTATCACAATTTAAAACGTTTAATTTCGTCTCGTAAAGAATTTTATACCGTACCATTTAAACGTCAATCTCATGTCTGAGTTTAATAAAGCATTTTCACATTCCAGGTAAATCAAACTTCATTGCCTAAGACAGCACTTTAATTACTTCTGACATTTGTTGGTACGGTTAATGTCTGAAAGTTTCTAAAAAAGCTATAGGATCTGTCAATCATTCAAACTCATTCATGGTGCTGCATGTAGCAATGCACTGGGATTTAAACTGATGCACGTGGTATGGCCCAGGCTCACAAGAGGTGACAAGTTCATTTGGCATCCCTTGACTGAAGTAGGATATGGACAAATGAAATCTAAAACTTAAGATTTTGTTAAGTTTGAATAAAATAATGAAAGGTTGAATAAAATAGAGTCCAAAAGTGTCATTTAGAACACTCTGGTAATTAATCACACAGAAACATTCCTCTGGTTGGGTCTGAGTTGACTCGGGGTGGGTCTGAGTTAGTTTATATGGGTGCGAGTTGGTTGTGGGTCCGAGTTGACTCGAAACCCATTATGCTACACACATGATATACTGTGTATGTAGGCCAGTTTCGAGTCAACTCGGACTAAAACCAACTCGGACCCACGCCAACTCGGACCCAATGCCAACTCGGACCCACAACCAACTCGGACCCATAATTAACTTGGACCCATAACTAACTCGGACCCTGCCAACTCGGACCCAACCCAAGGAACATTCAGTTTCTGCGTGATTAATTATTAGAGTGTGCTAAATGACACTTTTTGCCTCTGTTTCATTCAACCTTTCGTCATTTTATTCAAACTTAAGAAAAATCATAAGTTTCAGATTTTATTTGTACGTTTCCTACTTCAGTCAAGGGACGCCGAATGATCTTGCGGCCTTTTGTGAGTCAGTGCCATGCCGTGCGCGTTGGATTAAATCCCATTGCATTGGTACATGCAGCACCATGAATAAGTTCGAGTGATTGACAGATCCTGTAGCTTTTTAGAAACTTTCAGACATTAATCGTACCAACAAATGTCAGAAGTAATTAAAGCACTGTCTTCTGATTCCTGAATAGGCAATGAAGTTTAATTTCCACTGGAATGTGAAAATGCTTTACTAAACTCAGACATTAGACTGACATCTAAATGGTACGGTATGAAGTAAGATTGCGCCTTGGGATTTATAGGGACTGGGTCTTTGCCCTACTCCTTTCCTGTAAATGGACGGGTCCACTGTATAGTTATTGTGTGCTTGACACTTTGACCTTTTTTACATGGCACAACTTCTGATCTGAGTTTATATGTTCTCCAGTTCTTAATCTTAGGATATATTAAAGAGGTAGTAGGCCTATTACTGATTTAAAAACTGAGAATGTTAGTTTTCTGGGTTGGTAATTTCTTGTGTATTAACAAGACCCCTTGCACGGCTCGTCGGAGTTTGCCCAGGCCAAGGACAGGGTGAGTTCATCACCAGATTTTACATTGGCGTCACAGACAGGACTGATTGATACAACACCGTGCAGCGTGTTCGGAAACCATGCCATGGATCAGCAGTACTATTACAGTGTGGAGGCTATGTTGGGAAAGCAGTTTTCTCAAAGGGGCTTTGACGACACTCTGGATGGATTTTTCTCGTGTTTATTGGGTCAACTCTAACTCTTCTTAATATTTGGAGTGCTGGCATTTAACAACAACCAAAGAGAAAGAAAAGAGCAAGCCTAGCTTGACAATAAGTCTTTGCAATCAGTAGGAATGGGTCAGTTGTAGAGCGTGACCACGGCTGTAGAGAGGGAAAAAGTTAAATTGTGAGCAGTAATTTCAATCAGTGTGAATGGGTTACTGTTTTTCCATGTGACCTCGGCTAGGTCTAGACGACAAAAAAATTATAGTCCAAGGAATCAACTATCTGGGAAGGTTTAAGAAGTTTCGTTTGGGGTCTTGTCATAATAATGTGTGTGTTTTATGGCATCATTCTCAAATCCTTGGTCAGTGGTATTTTCTTTTACCACGGTCGGTCAATTTTGTCTAGATTTTCAGTAGAGAACTTACCTAAGAAAGTTGTCAGCTTTCTTTCTTGTGACTGTAGACCTTTCTGATCGGTCTTTATGGCTCTGTTTACCAGACCCACGCTTCTGATTAGTCTATGTGGCTCCAGCTGTTTACCAGAATCACTCTCCCAATTGGTC
>NW_019091581.1:13406-24211 GCF_001949145.1 Acanthaster planci | reverse complement strand
TGCACAAACCCCTAGTCCGGGTTGTGGCTCTGTTTACCGTAATCAATCTCCTAATTGGTCTGGGTGGCCCTGTTTACCAGAACCACTCTCCTCAGATCCTCTGGGAACATCAGTTTCCGGCCTGAAGATTTTACATTTTGTGTGCCAGGACTTGCGGCACATGACTTGCACACGTACAGTACATAGTTAGTGTTTTGAAAAGAATTAAACAACCAACAAAAACAAAGGAAAGAACAAAATAAAGGAAATTAATTAAAAAGCCACCTGAGTTTATTTATCATTGTGTTAAATCTTTTTGCCACTTTGTAAGGTACACCTTTCAACTTTGCTTTTGTGTTTAATCATTTGAAGAGTACCTGTGTTGCTATAGCATTTGCATGTATGTGACCTTATAGTGAGTCTTAACTGAGAAACCAAAGAATTGAACAGACTAAGAGATCATAAACCAGTGAGGCACTACACTTTGATGAGTGAATAATTCTAGCCAGACCAATGTATTACAAAAAAAAGCAGAACAAAAGATTGGCAACATGGAGAAGATACAGATAAATTTCTGTTGATATCGTGACTTGACAACTGTTCCTGGTATTGGAACTGCCCTTGCAAATATGATCATGGACCTGAGATGTGATTGGGGTAATGTGAGGCCCGAACTGCTCATGAGTCTTCCTCAATTTGTGAGCATGCCTACTTTGGTAGATTTTTTTCAATTTTCGACCCTACCTGCCATAATCTGAGGGACTTGGACCTGCAAGGACACAATCACCAAAATTAGCTCACCCAAAGCCCTCGATTTCAATGACCTCGTTTTCAATGACCTCACATTTTCCAAGTTCCGTCATGTGGGAGGGCACTCACCGTCGCCCACCAGTTAAAGTACCCAAGTTTGACGACCATTCATGTGGGTTTCCAGGGCAATCTTTCCGGTCCACTGATGACGGCATGTACCCATCACCACAGCAACTGACTAGTCACTGTCACTTGTTGCACCCATGTGCAACGCACTCTGGTTATGATGATGTCCTTCACCATTGGGTGGACGGGATGCTCCTACGTCCACTGAGATAAGTGGTCCTGTTTTTCCAAGGGGAGGGAGAGTGCATTCACCTCCAAGCAAGTTCCGCACTACTGATAACAATCACATTCAACGGCAAGAGCAGTTGGCAAGCATTCTTTGCTAAGTTTACTTCGTACGCCAGTGGATTCAGCTGGTCGGCCAAACAGAGAAAGAGTCATTTGTGTTGGTGCCTGGAGTCCAAGGCAAGTGAATTCTATGCCTTACTCATTGAGCGGGAACCTGACCTTGAGTATTTTGATCTGATCCAAAAATTGGAGAAGGGGCTTGAGTTACTCGACCTACCAGAGGCCACTTAAATGCAGTTCAACTATGCAAAGCAGTCTGCAGAGGAATCTATTCTTGATTGGGCGGACCGTGTTCTATACTTAGATACACGTGCATTCCGCGACCTGCCAGAAGTGCATGTTCAGAAGCTGGTGGTGCTGAAATTTTGTCAAGGCTGCTCGGACAGTGATGCTGGCCAAAATAAGAGCCCTTGCTACAAGTGTGGCAGGATGGGTCACTTCAAAAGGGATTGTCCTGGCGTGAAGTCAAGCAAAACGGGTCTCTTTCAAAAAAGGAAGATTCCCCAAACTCCAGCGGAGGTCGGAGAACGAGGCTGCTGAACTCAGGTTTTCTGGTAAATGAGAATTCACGGCATGTATTTATGACATAATCTTGAGTTCACACACCTGCCACTTGGCTACTGAGTTCCAAAGGCCTTTGCAATTACATATGTAGGCTTTGGGCCTCATTCTTCAATTTTGGGGGGAACTTTGTGAAAAATGAATGCTTTGAAAATGTGCCCACAGTGAAGAAAGTAGGCCTACTTTTCTGAAGAAAACACTTCTATATATTTGCAGTTTAATACTGGAATTTATCAACTTTGAAGAAATTCTTGCATCTATGTATGACGTAAATTTCATGACACCGAAATTGTTCACAGAGGTGGTCAGTAGCATGTATTTTGAAGGTTATAATATCATTATTTAACTGAATGAATTCAAAGTTTTTCAGCAAGACGTGTGGCAGTGATGCTTGAGGAAAGTCAAGGAAACATCAACGCATGGCACGTTGGAGGACTTGGACATGGGCTGGTGTAGTATCCTTGACCCTACTTTTAAACTGGAAATGAGTGGAGGAACATTGGGAAAAACCTCCCTGGCCATAAAACGTATGAGCAACATACATGTATTTTTCAATTGCCTTTTTGATTAATCACCTAGCAGTTTATTATGTTTATCTATTTTCCCAAACCAAAATTTACTGACCATCATGCCTCTTCGTGCATTATTTATAATTTTGTCATCTCAACACCGTCCTTTCATTACTACAGTGATTTGCTCAAGATCTGTACCGGTGATGAACGTGTACAGCTCAAGGCAGCGGCAGTTGTGATGAATAGAGAATGTTATTTAATGCACACCACATTATTTTAAAATTACATGTGCTCAATTCAACATGTATAGTTTTCATTTGAAGTTCAAGACCACATACATGTACGTGCTGGCCTCTTGCATTGAGCTTTGTAGTGGAGAAGTTTAAATTTTGGACTGATCTAGCTGTCTTGGAAAAATGGGCACTGCACAAGAGCGGAATGTTTGATGTTCACAAAATTGATGTCAAAATAGTCACAGAGTTCCTGAAAAACTCCTAAAGGCTCAGCTTACGAAAAAAGCACTGCAGAAATATTAGAAAAATGTTGCAGGAAGATTCCACAGCCCCCCCCGGCTCTTTTTATGGTTTAACTTGCAGTTGTAGTTTGTAGTGCTTGGTTTTTCTAGCTTTGGTTTCGGTTTTTTTTGGGGGGGGTGATCATAGTTTTGGTTTTGATACATGTACATCTAGAATGGTGTCCAAGTCCTTACTAATTCAGTTCCCTGCAACTTTTCCCTTGAAGATTCTTCATTTAGATTGAGTTTCTCTTCCTTCGTAGAGTGCCATTTTCGCAAGTTACATTTGCTAATTGAACACGTCCTATACTTCTCCTGCACGCAGGCAGACATTGATGCTGGACTCCACCTATGCACATAACGTGCAGCTGTGTAATGAACATGCATCTCATTCAGGTAAGAGATGACTGGATGGAGGTACGTACATGTAAGTCAAGACATGACATAATGCTCATGCATACATACTTAACACCTGCTAACCCTTCCGATTTAATCGCAACTAGGCAGCTGTACTGTGATGGCTTCATGCTCCACCCATGAAAGGGAAAAAAAAGAGGGGAAGAAATTCTTTGAAGGGGAAAGGGGGGCTGAATGGGGTGGCAAGCGGGAATCTTGTCATTGTGTGTAGTGGGGAGAGGGGGGAAAATAACCTTTCCCGTCCCCTCTTGGGTCAGGAAGATCAGGCATAAATTGAATACTGTATCTGCCTCAGCTGGAAACCTTTCCATATTTAAGGCACGTGCAGGCACGTTCAAAGTGGCTAAACCTAAAATTCCCCATGAAACACAACAAGGACAACCCAAACAAGACAGCAGTGTTGTAGCTTCTCCCTCATGGAGAAGACAGGGAAAAAAAGAATTGGAAACAAAAAGAAAAAAGAAAAATCAAAAATATTATTTTATGCTAGTTAAAAGCTTTCTTTTTCTTTTTAAACCCTGAAATACTAAAAAGAGGTTTATCTCTCAAATTTGGTGGGAGTTGATAAAAAAGGCTGAGAACGATCAAAAGCGGCAAATTTATAACCGTCAGTGCGAACATGCATATGAGAGAGTTCGAAAGTACCAAACATGACGCGAATCAGCAGAAAAAACTGAAAAGACTGAACATCAAATACCAAAAGGCACGTGGAAACAAAAAAGATTGGCAAAATACCTATAGGGATTATATAGGGACATTAGATCTAACAGCTTAAAACAAATTAAAAGAAATAAAACATCTAAAAATTAATATTAAATCATTAAAAAATATTTCAAACCCAACTAAGGTCCTTGAAACGCTGCTTGATGTTTTTTGAAAATCCAGAAATACTAAAAAGTAGCTGATCACGCAAATCAGGAGGAATCTAATCAAAATAGGCTGGAAAACGATTAAACACAGTAAATTTAAAACTATCAGTGCGAGCATATGCGTGAGAGAATTTGAGATTATCAGTATGACGTGAGTTGATAGAAATAAACTGAAAAGGGTCAACATCGCAAATACCATAAAGGCACTTGGAAGCAAATTAGATGGCAAGATACCTATATCTGTAATGTAGTGACATAAGATGTAATATCTTAAGACGAGCACCATACGCAAGCTCCCCCCGTGGTGCAGGAATACAGACACATGCCAAACGTCTGAGTTTTTTCCAAAGAATTTATGTGGCTGATTTGGTGTGGCAACCAAGCAGGAAACCTGTACTCAAGAATAGGACGACAAAGGGTGGAATAGAGATTCACAAGAATGTTATGATGATCATTACAGTGAACCAGCCTCCTAATTAAACCAAAACAACCGAGAGGCTCTTGACGACACAAGTTTAACATGTTCCCCCCATTTAAGGTCAGAGGAGATCATGACACCAAGATACTTGTAACTGTAGACGACCTCCAGGGGTTTGTTGAGTATGTTTAATATCAGACTGATCAGGTCTGCCAGTATTTGCTTCTTCTGGTCAACCTCATGACCTTACACTTGTCGGAATTAAGAACCATTTTATTTTTAGTACATCACCTTGTAATATTACTGCTTGGCACAAAAGACTGAGGTGCTAGGCATTACACTCATTTTTTCACTCTCAATAGTGGAGATAATCCAGCCTTGTTTTGAAACGGTATACCACGGTTTTGGGCATTTAGTGTGAGCGGATTACCACTGGGGACAAAAGCGCTCCACCACCGCAGTGACGAGCCACACAGCACCGCTACATGCTAATCTGGCGTCTATATATTGAAAAGAGGTCAGCAGTGCACTTTGCCAGGCTCATGAACAAAAGAAAGTTATTTAACACCGCACAATCTTTTTACGAGGCCGCAGGCCTGGCTGAAATACTCGGGCATCAATAGATTTTGTCTGTCAGGCTACAGTGGCCACCAGACAGTAATTCATGTGGGTGTAAACGTCCATTAATTAAAATGATGAATTTTTGAAAGCTGAAAATCTTGAAATTCGCCTGTATGTGTGCACTGTATTTTTCAAACCACCTGGCAGCATGTGGTTAAGACTCAGACATTCAGTCCGATTTTATTATCTTTTTTTTTACAGCAAAACACTTTGCATTGGAGTCTAAAACACAAGTTTTAAGTATAGACAACTTTATTTTGAGATTTAAACCTCTGTTTTTGAGATGTTACAGTTGCCATTTACAAATTAACAAAAGTAGAATACTAATAACTCCATGTAATGTTGGGTGCATTGTTAAGAAAAACTATTGCAATAAACAAGGTTTTACTTTTTTGTAAACCTGATATGGGGTGTAGTTGTTTTCGGGTAGAGAGAAAAAAGTAAACTCTAGTTTATCCAACGATATATGTTTTTCAGAAGGCCAGATACCTTTAACTTGGCCTGATTTGTTGAAATATATCCAGTAACCAAAAACCCGGGCAGGAGCTGTCAGTATGATGTAGTCCAAATGTCTTAATGGCTTTTGTGTAAATGGAGATCGTTATTTCCCAGAATTTTCCTGTCTGAACCAACCCACAGACTAGATACATGTAGCCATCCGACTTCTTATAACAACTCAGTTTGCAAAGCTAGACCATTTTATATTTTTTCATCAGTGGGAGGACGGAGCCTTCTAATGAGGAAATTTGGAATAAATACCTGAAGAGAAGATGGATCAGGTTCAACAAGAGGCCAGACTATATAACCGTAGCTAGAGAAATTATAGTGGACAACAACCTAAAAGGAAAGTTCACTGAACTATACATTTCCAAGTGACTGAGAGCATTGTGGGAGAAATGGGTTAAATTGAACAAATTCCCGTCCCCATCAGCAATCAAGTAAATTTTCTTTGAACCATTTGTCCTTCTTGGGAAAGAGACAGCTCCAAAACAAATACTTGACACATCATCAAGTACTGTTGTTGAGGCAATGAATTTGACAACCGTGTCCGAAGAGGCTGAAACTGATGTTCCAGCGAGACCAAGAATTAATCCCCTGGATGAAGTAGGACCACGCCAGCAGTTCAGGAGAACTGGTACAAGATTAGATGAATCGAGAGTAGAAGCTGCAGAAAATGGAGTATCCCAACAGTTACTCGGTTTTTGTTATATAAAGAGAACTATGTTAGCAACAGAAAAATTGCTGAAGTCGGCATAAGGCTTTTTACAGGATCCTCACTTGTGAATGAGATGTCTGAAAACAAAGGACTCTATTTCCTATCATCATACAACTTAGGGAGAACTGCCTACACCAATCTCAGACGGGACTTTAAAGAGCATGTCAATCTACCCACTCATTATAAACTGATGGAGAGAAACGCTCTATAATACCTGAAGTGAGCCGCTTCTGTTTAGGAGATTATGAAGGTGTCACAGCCTCTCTTAGCAATCTTGTAGTAATCAGATGACCAGACTGATTGAAGCTGAACCTGATGCTCCATCAGGAGACTATAAGGTTATCTGCAAAGATGGACTAGATGGATCCGGGTGTCATGCTATCTATCAATAGCCAGGTCAAGCTCAAACGTACAATATGATACTCTATATGTGGACACCACTTGAAATCATCAAAGAAGACGGTGCTTCTGCAGGGACGTCATCACATGCATCAGGTTATTTTAATAAACCCCTTGATCAGAATAAATATATTAAATCATTCCATTTATTTTAAGTTTGTGTACATTTATTTTTGCAGGACTGTTTTCTGATTAGTCACCATTGTAATGTGAAGATCATTTCATGAAACGTTGATTTTTTCAAACGGGGCTTGCAGTATGGAAAGAGAAATGTCCAAATAGTCCCAATGCTGCTGTGCCTTTGTTCTTCATCAAAGGCAAAGAAGATCGACAACTCCTTGAATCAGTTATTCCTGCCGTAGAAGTAGAAAAGTTGGATTTGTCTATTAATTGTGTTGAAATCACCGTCTCTGACAAATCATACCACTTCTTGTTTGAGTTTAATCTCACTGTGGTTGATCAATACCAGTGTATGAAGCGGCCTTTGGGTTGTCAAAAGGCCACCTCTGCACCAACTCTAGCTTGCTTTCATCTCAAGCACTCTACTGGGGACTAAAAGCAGCAATGAGTCTTGAGTCAGGGAATATCAGATTCTTGGATGTCAACCACTGCACTGTCTCACGTTTAAAAGATTTTATTTTTCGGAGGCCTTGTCTGATTGCACCCCCGTGTTGTTCATGTGCAGACGTCACTTTGGTGTGATTGATGGATCTGTGCAATCATTGGATCCTGTGCTGCTATCAGTTGATCGATATAAAATTTGTTGATCCTATTGCTGTCACTCGTAAAAGTATTATGTCCTGATCTTTTCTTTCCAATTCAGGGTTATGGAAAACTTGCAGAAGTCTGGGATTTTGACACAGATCAGTCCGTTGACCAGATGTTTGAGACCATCCATCATTCAGGTGATGTTAATTAAACTATCGTTAACCAAAGTCATCACTCCAACTTGTTCTAAGTGTACCCACCTTAGCTTAGCTTTCAACCATTAGGAAGTTAGACATGCATTTATATCTTAAGCTGGTTGTCAAAGTTTATTGAGAGTGTAAAAAAGGTTGGCAAAGTTTTGACGGTTGGACCTCATCAAATTCAAAACCAGAGATGGACTGACATGTTTCAGTCAAAGCAGAAGATAAGCTCGATCTTTCACTGGTGAAGTTGTAATATTACTGGCACATTTTATCCAGTTGTTTTACAGCAAAATGCTGTGTTCCTCATTTGCCTTTCCCAACCAGGGTTCACTGTTGTTGCCTTTTGTGGTTCTGTTTTCTTATTTCAAGTCATTGTGAATCTCCGACTAGAAGAGTGATCATCTATATTACATTTCTGTAAGTATTGTAGTTAAAAGACGCATCCATTATGCTTTCAGTACAAGCTTGGATCGAGGCAAATGATGAGGAAGTACATGTATCTTGTTCATGGATCCAGTGTGAACCAGCTGGTGGACTTGAGCGTCAAATCTTCCAGGCATACGTAACCAATCCTAGCTTTAGTCTCGGCAACTTGAACCAGCTGATGGATGTGAGAGTATAACCATCATGGCTCTAATCTCTGTAATGGCTGGACTTCAGCCTCAAACCATCCAGACTTGAGTGACCAGTCCAAGTACTTGAGCTGCTTACGAGACTTAAGTAAATTTGATCCTCCAACAATCCCGCTTGAGTGACCAACCCTAGCTCTAGTCTCAGCAACATGAACCAGCTGGTGGACTTGAGTCTCAAAACATCCAGGCTTGAATGACCACTCGTAACTCAAAGTTACAGCAGAATGAACTAGCAGATGGACTTAAGCCTCAAACCATCCAGGATTAGTGACCAATCCTTGCTTCAGTTGGAGCAATATGAACAAGCAGGTGGACTTGAGCTTCATACCATCCAGCATTGAATGACCGACCTTAGCTCTAGTCTCAGCAATGTGAACAACGAGGTGGACTCGAGCCTCAAACCATCCAGTTATGATCTGAGTAACCAGTTAAGCTTTTGAGCCTCTTACGAGACGTTAAGGGAGTTGAAGCTTCAAACCATCTAAGCCTGAGTGGCCTAAGCTCTGGTCTCAGCATCATGAACCAGCAAGTTGGATTGAGCCTCAATGATCCTCGAGGCTTGAGTGTCCGGTCCTAGTTCTTGAGCTTTTTACGAGACTTGAGTGAATTTGAACCTCAGACCATTGAAGCTTCAATCACAAACCCTATCTCTAGTCTCATAAACGGCTGGACTTAAACGTCAAACCATCCAGGCTTGATTGACTAACCCTGGGTCTACTCTCAGCAGTATGAACCCATCAAGTGGGTTCAATCAATTAAAGAGCCTCAATCTTTCCAGGATTGAGTGATCAATCTTTGCTCTAGTCTCATCAACATGAACCATCAGGTGGACCTGAGCCTCAAACAGTCCAAGATTGAGTGTTCAATCCTTGTGCTGGTCTCAGCTACATGAACCAGCAGGTGGACTTGAGCCTCTAACAACCAAGGATTGAGTGACCAATCCTTGCTCTGGTCTGATCAACAATTGGACTTGAGCCTCTAACCATCCAGGATGAGTGACAAATCCTTGCTCTGGTCTTATCAACATGAACCAGCAAGTGGACTTGAGCCTCTAACCACCCAGGATTGGGTAACCAATCCTTGCTTTAGTCTCATTAACAATAACCATCAGGTGGATTTGAGCCTCAAACCTTCCAGGATTTAGTGATCAATCCTTGAGCTGATCTCAGCTCCATGAACCAGTTGGTGGGTTTTGAGCCTCAAACAATCTAGGCTTGAGTGACCAGTCCCAGCTCTTGAGCCTCTTAACAGGCTTGAGTTTAACTCAAGCCTGAAACAATGCACTGCAGGTTTGAGTGATCATTCCTAGCTTTGGCTTTAGCAACAAAAGAAGCAGGTAGAAGTGAGCCTGACACCATCCAGGATTGAGTGACCAATCCTAACTGTAGTCTCAGTAATATCATGCGTAGTAGTTAGGGCAGGCGACCATTTAGACCTGGTTTGAAAAGGGACCCCGGTAGCCCACTCGGTATTCAGCTTACTCCAGGCCGGTATCAGGCCTGTCTGTACGTCGGCATTTCAAAGTCTCTGACGGAAGGCTTCCCTTCCACAGATGAATGGGGGTCTAAGCGGATTAGTGTAAACAAAGTTCCTTGATCGCGGTGACAAACGCGTAGTGGCATCCCTCGTTTTCCAAAGCTGGTGTCCGCTATTACATGTTGTCATAGTATTGGCCATCTTGAGAAAACTCATCGTACCAAATTTCCTTTACTTTGTTAAAACAGGGGAAATCCGAGGCGAACTGGCTCCCAGCTTCGGTTACGCGTCGGTGTTATATGCAGCTTTAGCAACTTCCAAAATCAAGGGGTGTTTTGCTACGAGATTTTGAATATGTACTTCACATTTCAAACCCATTTGAAGATTTTTATGAAATAAAATACTCACATTTTTCTTTCCTCATATTTTTATTTTGGAATGACAACTGTTTACACCAATCATTCAGAGTTTTCCAATTTATTGAATATGAATAAAATGACAACACTATCACAAATGGTACAGTCTGAGAGACGTGCACGATGCCAAGCGTATTTTACACGTACATGTAACCAGTGGGCTTGGTGGACAGCCACCCAGCCCGCCCCCGTACGTACGTGGAGGCTAGCGGACAGCAGGGGGCCAGCGCTGCTTGGCTGGCCGGGCGTGCTGTAGTGCTAGATGCTGGCTGTGCCAATGACCGGGCCGTTGTACTTAATATTACATGTACGTTGCGTCCACATGTTTGAATGTCAACCCTAACCAACCCCAACTTGCCAAAATCAAACACCACAATCTGTTTCTGTTGAATATTGTTTGATTGGGTCTACTTGAGCCTTTGCAAATTTGTATGGGCTTGTATGGGCTTGTATGATGCCCCTACTGTATACTTGGCCAGTATAGGGCCGGTTTGGCTTCGTACGTGTACATCTGAAGCACGTGGCTGTCTGCCCAGCCAGCTATACAGGCGCTCAACGTTTATGGTGCGATGGGCATGCACAAATATGCATGGCGTGAGTCAAGAGCTGGGTGGGCCGGCCTCGGGCTGTACCCGTTGAGAAGGTGCTCGTTGCCGGGCCGCGCGATGTAAAGAATTCCATATTTCACCGCCACCTGACG
>NW_019091580.1:480594-490611 GCF_001949145.1 Acanthaster planci | reverse complement strand
CACAGTGGATCCATTCCTGAAATCAATTTATCAGTTAATGGACAGGACTAGATCAGGACTGGTCTACTCAGTTCTCGTTTGGGTGCTGTTGGTGTCTCGAAAGCCGTCATTCTCTACACAGTTTCCTGAGTCAGTTCTGACGCCTGTCAGTTCTAAGTTTGGCCTTCCAGGATTTTCATAGGGAGACAACGGCTCACTCTTTCTCTTAGAACTCCGCCAGGCGCAGGAAAGATCTGCCTCGAAGTCAATACAGTACTGAGGGGCAGCTCTGGCTATAAGTTCGTGCATTCTGGCCCGGAATTTGGCGTTTTTTTTGTAATAGATAACGGTGTTGACGAAGCTGTTGCAGATAAGCCACCAATATGTGGCAAATGAAATCACCTGGGGGATCTTCTTGCCACCTACTGTGAGAATGAACACCACCACAAAAGGGCACATATGAATTATTACTGCAATCATCATGAGCCTCACCATGCGGTCAAGTTTTAGGGAGGTTTGAGACGTGCCGTTAGCCAGGGCAGACTCTTGGCTCGCCGTGGAAGACTGCGCGATGGCAGGCACCATGGCGGCTCGTCGGCGGGCACTTTCCTTCAGCTTTCTTTTAGCTATTGCCGATGTGACAAGCATAATAATGATGCACGGGAGCACCGCCGTGACGAGAAGCACAAGACTAAATGTCGAGTTTTCTGTGAAAACTGACTGGCATATGTAGAGTTGGGGGGAGTAGAAGTGAGGAGGAAGACCAGCAAAAATCGTCGTAAATACTGAAGCGACCAGCAACCAGCACATCGCGATGGCGATGGACACAGTCTTCTTGGTCACCAGGTGGCCAAACTTCAGAGGGTGGGCCACAGCAATGTACCGTTCGATGCTGAGGAGCATCAGAGCCAGGCCCGAGTTCATCAGCGCTACCTGACCGACATAGGCCGCAATAAGACAGACCGTGTCGCCGTAAGGCCAGGCATCGGCCGTACCCTCCAAGGTAGCAGACGGGTAGATAGACAGAACAGACACGCAGCCCACAAGGAAGTCCGCCACACTCAGGGATATCAACAAGTACCCATGGCCGTTGCGGAAAGACGGTGTCGACATTAGAACCACTAGGTTGCCTGTGTTGGAAATCAAGACTAAGAATGATACTGCAATGACTACCATCACTTCCAGCAGACAAACGACGACATTGGGACACGCGTAAACGAACGTAAAATCGTCATCTGTAGTAATATTTTCCATTTCTCTGCCTACAATAGCCCATTAGCGTGTTCCGAACGTTTGTACCTGCTACTAGGCAAATAACGAAAAACGCTCTTGCCCACAGAAATTAGAACGGCACGTACACTGCCAATACCAGTTGACCTAACAGAGTTCAACCACATTTGTAAGGTCAAATGGCGTGTTGGCTATGATGAAAAGACGTCCTTCAAACATCACTGCACTTCCTCAACTTCCCTTATGCGAGTACACGGCACAACAATGGAACCGTGTGGATGATTAAATCACACGTGTTTTATTTGCGAACCTTGAGCGTGCTTTATTGTATAGGGAAAACTTGCTTAAACGCCCACCACTAGTTGCCTAATAATTTATGTACACTGCAAACCGCTCCGAATCCTACAACTTGTACAAGCGTTCTCCAAATTCCCATGTGATTTCCCAACTGACCTTGCGGGACATGAAATGACAGTGGGCTGGTGAAAAAAAACACAATACCTCCCGCATTAGTGTGATGGAAATATTTGGCCGGTTGTTAAATACATTGAAAAGGCATGGGCGTAAATACCGGGGGAGAGGACACGCCCCCTACTTTTTGAGAGGGGGAGATGGACTATTGTGAAGACTTTGTTTATTATTTCCTAACGAGTAAATGTTTGCAATATCACTAAATAGGGAAAACAGTTTTAAAAGCCATAAATTGCCATTCTGATGTAAGATTCTGCATGAATGTGATACACATCTACTAATGTACTTCTTTATCGTGAACAACGCCCCCACACAGTGGCATAGCGAAGGTATTTTCTTTGGAAGCGCCAGAATCAATTTGCCGACTTGTACCAGTGTTTGCCAGCCTCATGTCATGTAAAATTCACAAAGTGATCCGTAATGGTATGCTACAATTCATACTTCAAGGGAAATACCGACCGTCAACGCGTACGTTTGAAAATAATGTCGCATACTTTCGTAAGATGTAAAAGTCGGGGTTTGAAAGCAGAGGGCGCACTTCAAAAATCGCGGCAAATTCACTGCATGTGCGGTCGTTTGTGCGAACCCTCAAAGGGCCAGGATATTTTGACCCATTTCAAAGGGGGGGGGGGTTCCAACTCCTTAAGAACTCGGCTGTGCTACGCCGGTTTTTTTTAAACTTAGCATACATTTACAGATGGACACTCCTTATCATTATAGACGTTGTCCAGGAGAGCGTGTAGAATTTCAACAGCTCTAAAAAGTGTACTTTTCAAGGCATTCAATCAAAAAAGCAATGTTACAGTAAAGGGTTTTTGTACATTGAAAAGGAGTCTAAAGTTCAATCGTTTTGTCGAGAAATGCAACGATGATCCATGAAAAACGCAAAAAAGAAGGGGAGAGACTCAAATCCTTTAATGACGTGTTGTGGCTCACAGTTGTCAGTGTGCCTTGTAGGTATCGCGCGCCCTTTTAGTTTAGGGCGTGCAACAAGCGTGCATGCGCACTCCATTTTCAAGCAACCAACTTTTTTCGTGCAAGCAGACGACGCTATAGCGCAGACTTTTTCAAGGACTGACCTCGTAAAATGCCAAACCATGGCAGCACAAAGGACTTTTGTGAAAATCTAAACACGATACCACGAACAACACACACTTTCCCTCCATTCAGAAAATTTTTATCTAACCTCACCATGCGGTAAAGTTTGAAGGACTTTTTAGAGGTGCCACCAGACGAAACGGACACTTGGCTTGCGCGCGACGGTGTGATGGCAGGTACTCTGGTGGCTCGTCGGCTGGCGCTTTCCTTTAGCTTCCAACTGACTATTGCCGATGCGACAAGCACAATATGATGACAACTGAAACCACGTACATGATTAAACCAAAAGTTTGTATACATCGTCTTTTTTCCTGTGTAATTATTTCATAATAAAACGGAAACATCTACATTGCGCAAATATACAAATACACGCAACTGCGCATAATAATACTCATCACTAGGTGAGGTGTAAATGAGTTTTTGGAAACAGCTTCTTTAAAGAGATGAGTTTTTAGAACAATTTTGAATGCGTCTACAGATTTGGCATTTCTTAAATGAAAAGGCAGGTTCATCCAAAGCCTAGAGCTGCACAAACAAATGCACGGTCTCCAAGAGTAGCCTTAGTTCTACAATATGGTTGAGGATCAACCTGTCGAGTGAACTGTGAGACAGTACACTACATATGTGGCTGGGATTTAGTGACCTGTAATATAATTCAGAGATGTATAACCCGGTGTTGAGTCACGCAAAGCCTTAAATATTTAAATATATTAAATACAAGTCTTTGTCGAACAGGCAACCAGTGCCATTTAACCAGCAATAGGGGAAATGTGCCAGTATTTGACAGAGTTAAACACAAGTCTAGCACACGCAATCTGCACTCTCTGTAGCTTTGAAACTTGGGAATTGGGAAGTCCATATAGTAAATTATTACAGATAGTTTTGCAGATAGTAAAAGGCACCCTTAGTTATGTTTCGATTCATATTAAGGTGGGAACCTGACAGCACATCCAGCCTTTTCGCAACTGTGGATGGCTGAACGCCAGCAGTTCCAACTGTAATGCTGTGGATGTTTGTCTCGGCAAGCTGCATAGGTGTTCCGACAAGCAACAGTTCTGTTTTATTATTATTGAGCATCAGTTTGTTCAAACATCCATGAACAAATGTGAGAAGTGCATTGTTGTAGCGTCGAAATGCCTATAGTCAGTTGGTTAAAGGAAATGTAGAGTTGAGTATCATCAACATAACAGTGACAAGAGACCTGAGGATAGTATCTATTTATCGCGTGTATCAGGTTACTTGTAAAAAGGATAAAAAATAAAGGGGCTCAAACAGGAACCCTGTGGGACATCTGATGCCGAATTTTCTAGAAGTTATATCACCCATGACTCAATCCATCATAGAATAGATCCCCTGATACCAAAATGAGTAAATTTACAGTGCATTCAATAATATGACATAATCAAGAGTGTCAAAAGCAGCGCTTAAATCTAGCAGGACTAGGAGAGTCACCTTTTGTTGGTCTATGGCCATGAGAAGATCACTCTCGATTCTCAACAGTGCGGTTTCTGTGCTATAAAGGTATTTGTATGCAGATACGTGTAAAAAGCCTCCATGTTCAGCAGTGTTGTAGCCGAGACATCGCAAGACCAGACACAAGACTATGCGCAAGACCAGACACAAGACCACACACAAGCAACAGTGTGAACAATGACAAAGGAATTCTTTTGTTGCAGTTCATTTGAATAGCTTGTGACTGGAATTCAGATCGGAGGTCTTGTGTTGGTCTTGCGTGGTCTTGTGAAGGTCTTAATTGGTCTCGACTACAACAACACTGATGTTCAGCTTCACTCCTTAGAAAGGCCCTGAGGGTTAAGAAACACTCAACATTTTGCCTAAAACTAGGTCATCATGGCCCACAAAATGGTTCTGGATACGCCGATATAACAGGAAAAATAGGTGCACAAAATAGCAGTCTCCTTAATACTGCAGAATCACGAGCGGTTTGAATTTAGATGAGTTACCCGTTTTCAACCTTTGCATGGACTAAAAAAAATCATTATTCATTTTGTCTTCTTCGGTGGTCCTTTTTAAACCTGCGAGTGGCGAGGTCTATTACGTTATAGTTGGCTTAGTTGTTAAACAAATATTACATGTCTATCGAACTAATGACGTATGATTTAAATTAGGTCTACAGGAGCATTGCCTTATAACATTTCGAAATGCTCTCTTTACATTGTTCAATTCAGTTTATGTATAGTTTTAGTTTGATGGCAATTGTAGACTTTCATTTAAAAGACGGTATCACAAAACAGGGTACCCGTATTAACGTTGGAATAAAACTGTCTGTACTGCAACAATTACTATGTACACTATTAGAAAGATTACCGGTGTGTTACTTAACCACGTCCCATGAAATTTGTAGACTTCAGAACTTGTATTGGAAAGCATAAAATCCTGCTTGAAGATGGTCATCTCAAGGTGGAACATATGGAGTAAAGTGGAACATGATAAGGTTTGTGCTCATTTAGAAAACGACATTTTGAATGTCATGTTCTAGGCTAGGCTTATAAATGTTTTAAAGCACTATTAGGACAAACACCAGTATGTAAAAACGAAACACCATTTGATAAAAATAATAATTATGCAGAGAGAGTGTGTTCACAAATACCTCCTGGGATGTACGTCCCTGGGTGAGGTACTAATTATGGTCATAACCTCCCAAAATACGTCAAAAGGTCTACTTTCGTTAAAACTGTAAAGGAAATATTTGTGACCTATTGGTCTGCTCTGCTTTATTCACAATTCGGCGATTTTAAATAGCAGTGTACAACCCTTTATACCTTCACAATATACCATCATGGTTGGGTAAAGTTGGAACATGTTCCAACGCTTCCACAAGCTCCGGACTTGCCCCAGTCACTTATGTAACATTAAGCAAGCTTACTGCACAAAAACACGGAGTGCAGAAACACGTCGTTGTAAGCTTAGTTTTCAGCTAAGTACCACAACTTCACATACCAAAAAATTAATCACCTTTTTCTAATGAAACATTATAAAGACAGTGCAAAATTTTGGATTGATAAACTCAAGAGAGTCAAATGTAAACTCACCTTCCCTGTTTCTATGTATAGGGAAAACTGTAGTGTATAAAGCAATATACAGTAGATGACAGTAGCCCTTGTTTGAGAACCCCCTTATGTGATTATGAACGTATTAAATATCAATCCATCCTGCTACAGCGATTTTTTTGCACCACTTTCTGACGTACTTTAACCCGACGAACGTAGCTAATATTTCGTTTACATGTTCCCTATGTCCAACATTACCCAAATACTAACTTCAGAATAAGTAAATACGTCGGTAACGTGCTTGTCGAAAATACACAAGTCCCAGCATCTGCTGTAAACATTGAGCAGGAACCTCTCGTGTGAAGACTTGCAGGCGTACGCGCAAGCGAAAAATGCACAGCATCTGCTAGTCTGGTTTCCCAGATACTGACCGTGATTTTGAGAGACCTTTGGAAAGACAAGAAGCCAGCGTAAGTTGTAAGTCTTCACACGAGAAGATCGTTTGGAATATTTACGATGAGAGTGTGGAGCTGTGACATATATAGTATTGTACAAATACGTTTCCCAAATATACAAGTATATCAAATGCTGCGACTTTTTGTGAAAAATGAAAAAACAACGCTCCCAAATTTGAAACCCCACCCAAAAAGAATAAATAAATTGAAAGGAACACTGCCTCCCCCTAGAGACGTCGCATCAAGAGCGCCCTCTGTTTAAGAGTTCCACACATGGCACGTATGTTTTCTTCCTGAACTTAGTTTTGCTTATTGTTTAGGGTCGTACATTGGAACGCCAGTCAGCTTTTGTGATGAAACGAGAAAGTCTTATGGATGATTTTGTTATTAGTTAATGATCTTATGTAATCAAATATGCAGTAGCCTTTTTCGAGCAGTGAAAAATCGTTTATCTCTTCGTGCAAAACAAACCATGATATTCTTGCAATCGGGGTTTTCACATTTTAAAAGCCAGATTCACGAACTTAAAAATCAGGTTCGCTGTGATTTTATTCTGTCACAGCAATACATTGCTTAACCAAAAGTGCAGTTGATATTCCAATAGTGTAGAATTTTGTAGGGTTTAATGGTGTCGATAAAAATCAGTTTATGATATGTCAAGGAACGATAGTCACTTCTAATGACGCTGTTACATGAAATGGCTCAATATCTCTTATGCACTTTTGGCTTTATCATACGTGTCATTTCAAACGTCCATTGCAATATGTCGGGTATTTCTTCAGGAAAACCCCTACAAGAAAAATTGTCAATGGTTTAGTTTGTACTCTATGTCGGCGTCTCCATGCGAGACTACGGTATGCACAAATACCGAACACTGGCTACGGCTCTCCACTGCTGCCTCCCTTGATCAAAATTTGAAGCCAGGAGACAGGACCGGATTATGGCTACCTCTGTCACGCGCCGCCCCATACAATCCCATGTATTAACTAAATTGATACACCGGCAAAGCTGGGTGAGCATACGTGATGGACATCACTTGACACCATGTTCCCCAATTCTAACAAAAGGGTTGTATGAATTTTATTTTGTTTCTAAGTAAACGCTTTGAAATTGGAAAATAAATTTGAATGCTAAATTTGGCTGTAGCTAGGAAATGTCATAACTTGTTGATAGCTGATATAACACGCACACTGTAGGGGAAAAATTAGAAATGTCGGCATGTGGAACTAATTCCCGTGTAAGTTGCACAAAACGTGCAAAACATCCAGAAAAATTGTCGTATGGACACTTTAACTTTTCCCACAGTTATTCAAGTTACTGTCTGCAACAAAGACAACACGCAGTACACAATAATTGCATTGAACTTACCTTATCTATTAATACTTCTCAGATGATCTTCCAAGGCCATGTAGTTTCCCAGCAAAATATTCACTGTGTGTGGTGTGTTAGGAATTTCGACAGACATTCGATACTCATATTATACTCATGTAGGCCTGACGACTTGAGTTCAGTAGACAGTAAAATGTGGTTCCACAAAATGAGCCGCTTGCTGAAAGTCCTTGCAGTTAATTGGTGTTAAAAATCCTCTTCCCCTCTCAGTCATATCGATAGCATTTAATGTAGTTTAATCCGGTATTTTTATCCGTATCTCCAACATCCGTATATAAATCCATTTGGGAGGCAGGCCCGACGAAGAGTGCGCCAACGAGTGTGTGAAGTAGGCACGAGCAATCCACCGATGACTGCAGGTATATGTGCGACTTTCTGTACATGAACAAGTAGCACTCTATGTCGTGACAAATGATGCAGGGGCATAATTCAGGGCTAGGAGTGAGGTTTTTGCACAGCCAGCTCTGAACAATGGAGCAAATTCATCTCATAGCTGAAGGCATGAGAAAGAATCAACATTTTTCTTTCTTTGTGTATCGGATAATAGCTTTGTCAGGGATTAAGTTTAAGTGGGACAAACGACTGAAAAGCACATTCTTCGATTTCTGTGAATCAAAGAATCTTCACTCTCCGTTTCTCCTCAACAGATCTTGTCACCCCTCCCCCTAAAAGGCCTTACCGACAGTTGTATAGCCAAAGGTCAGACGAAATTCCAGTGATGTTAACAAACTTTTTCGACACAAGGATCCACACCTGAACTTTTTGGGGCCAAACCTAAACTTGTTTTTTTTTGGGGGGGGGCGCAAAACTGTTATTTTGTGGCCTTTCTGAGGGTGAGGTTATAGCTTTTTACATACTTTTGAAGGAAAGGTAATAAACTAGACCAAAAAATTGCCTTTCCCCCTCTCTCTTTTAAATCGGGGGCTTCTTTGGGGGGATAGCCCCGGTTAACCCCCTGGATCCATCCTTTTCTCGATGCTGCACTTTACCGTCTAGGATGTTATTCCGCCCTTTCTATCAGACGTTCAAGGACGAACTCCCTCCAGAGAATACCAGGGCTCAAGATGGAGTCTTCCGCGCATCCGCCAGATGTTGACGAATGCCAATAACCTTTATTAGAGGGTCAAAAGCAACAGATTGGTTAATTTCCCAGCTCCATGAGCTGATCTAAGCTCATGCGATTTGTGGCCTCCTATAAAACAGGACAGAACATATTCTTCAGGGACTGCAACTAGTTACCGGTGGAAGTGCAATTTTGAGCGATTTGCGGCTTAACTTGGTAGGTTTGCTGAGGGCGACAGACTGCTCATATCAACTCAAACTACGCCTAGAGTGAATCATTGTGCTCTTGACTGATAAAAAAAGCACTAATGCCGCCGACTTATCCACATCCTGGCGTCACCAAACAAGTCTACGCTCTTGAAATCAAGATGGATGGCTCTGTAATGCGCTAGAGGGTGTGGTTTTAATCCTTGCATTTACTTTCCACTAAAGCTTTGCATTGCTTCTCCGCAAATCAAACTGGCCTTGGCATTTTGGTAAGTAGGCAAAGCGATGCCTTCGAAGTATTTCCGGGATATTTTACTAACTGAGATTCCAGTCTGTTCCAACGCTAGAAATCTGAATGAATTCAGTGTGGTCGGTTAGAACTTAAATCGCCGCTCAAGGAAGTACTTCGAGTGTATTGAGAAGAGGTTCATAAGTCATCAGGCGTTACTTTGGAGGAGCTTTGGATGAAAACAAGTAAGCTATTGCAGGTACAGTCTACACTCAAATTTATTTCAAGTACATTTAACTCTATTTAGATCTGTTTTAAATGCAGGCCCTCATTTTTGAAATGAACTAGCTTTTAATTTTCGTTTCACCCTTTCAGTTTCTGAGTGAAAAGTTTCCTTGAAGATTCACTTCTCTGATTTGAATTTGTATCACTTTGTTTTTCTTTTTCCTGATTGTACTGTGCCACGAACGTCTCTCGCCGGCACTTTATAGATATCTATTATTAGATAGATGATTCTACCAGGTTAAGGCGCCTTTCCATGTGTACAGTTTTTGGGTGCGTTGGGTACACGATGCGCTCAAGCGTTAGTAGTAGGGAAGGGACAGTTCTGGACCAAACGCCCCTTTTTACCCCGTTTTTGCTCAAAACCCTTGGGTAGTACATCGACTCAAAAAATCGTGGGAATCTTTTTGGTGAGAAAAAAATGGGAAAATCCAGAAATGAGGCGAGACCCGTTTTTGCCCACCACCCCTGGGTAGTACATCGACTAAAAAAAACCCGGGGATTTCCACTTCACTGACCTTGAACTTTTGACCCCGGCTGTAAACAACTCGTGACTTGGCAATCACTCGCAAACAAGTCTCGACTTGCCCGATCTGAACTCGTT
>NW_019091580.1:368671-469296 GCF_001949145.1 Acanthaster planci | reverse complement strand
TTCACGTTTGTAGTTTTATCTACCATTTATTTTTAAGTATTTTTATTATTGTTTGTTTATTTTTTCCGTTTTTTATGACGGGCAAGTCGAGACTTGTTTGCGAGTGATTGCCAAGTCACGAGTTGTTTACAGCCGGGGTCAAAAGTTCAAGGTCAGTGAAGTGGAAATCCCCGGTTTTTTTTAGTCGATGTACTACCCAGGGGTGGTGGGCAATAACGGGTCTCGCCTCATTTCTGGATTTTCCCATTTTTTCTCACCAAAAAGATTCCCACGATTTTTTGAGTCGATGTACTAACCAAGGGTTTTGAGCAAAACGGGGTAAAAAGGGGCGTTTGGTCCAGAACTGTCCCTTCCCTACTACTGCGTTTCACTTTCACGGACACAAAAATCGACTCCGCTAATGTAGCACACGTGTGCGTTGCGTTCGGCCGTCAAAATCGCTCTCGGGGCGATTTTGACGGATACGCAATGCCTGGCGTAAGTGTTGACGCGCGTATGGAAAGACGCCTTTAAATGTTGAATGTAGTTAAATGACACAGCACGTATTATAAGTATACAGAACGGAACTAAACGTGGCTGTTACTCTGACTAAATTGTTTGGAGTTGTGAATTACTGGTATATGGCTAATACAATGCAGTCGCGTCGTTTAAAATAATACTTTTATATGGCTTTTGCGTCTTCATACACACTTGGGTGCACACTTTCCATATAATTAGGGAACAGGTGCACATTACACATACTTTTCGAATCTGATGTATACTTTAGGGTCCGTCAAAAGTTCTCCAAACTTCCATAATGACCAAACTAAAGTAAGGGTATGTAAATGTGACGAAATGGCTGATAATACTCCCAAGTTACGATGGAAAACGCGTTTCTGAAACCCTAAGTTTGTTGATTTAATGTGCAGATGGAGGGGTCACTTGTGCTCATCCACGTGGTTTGCCTGTTGTGGGTCTTCAGCACTTCGGTGGGCCTGGCGGCCGACTCCGTTGAGCCGACGTCAACTTCACCTGAGGGATCTTGCTGCAACCTTTGCCACCAGCAAGGTCAAACGGGGTCACCAGGTATACCGGGGATACCTGGTGTACCGGGAAACAACGGTAGTCCTGGACCAAGCGGCCCCAAGGGGGAGCAGGGATTGGGCCTCCCGGGGCCGAAGGGGGACGTCGGTGACCGGGGACAGAAAGGAGATCGTGGTGAACGAGGGCACCAGGGACTAGTGGGGAAACTTGGGCCGCCTGGAGAGAAAGGAGAAAAAGGGGAGCCTGGAGAATCAACTCTCGTCACGCCAAAACCGCCTTCCATAGTTGCTTTCAGCGCATTCCTTTCAACGCATTTCCGCGGCGGCAATGGTGATGTAGTCGTATTTTCGAACGTCGAGACAAACATCGGCGACGACTACAATTCGCAAACGGGCGTCTTCACATGCTCAGTTGCCGGAGTGTATTACTTCAGCGTAAATCTCATGAGCTTGAACAATGACGCAGGGGTGTATCATCATCTGAAGAAGAACCGACAAACCATCATCACACTACACGACAATCAGCAAAATTTCCACCACCAGTCCAGCAATTCGGCCATCCTTATTCTGGCTGTGGGGGACACAGTCTGGCTTGAGGCTGGTGGGCAGAGTCGTGGAATTTATGGTGACAGCCGTCATTTTTCAGATTTTTCTGGGTTTCTGATCAGCACAATGCCAGCCTCGTAAAAAAAAACTGTTTTCCGTTTACGCCCAAGTCTCAAAGTTCCAACCACACTGTTTCCAGTTACGGTTGATAGAGTTTTTAAAATACGGCAATTACAGGTTCTTTGAAACTTGGGTTTGTGGTTGCCGTTGGCACACAATAGAACCAAGAATTTAAAGAATCAAGGTTTTTGATTAATGCCGAACTTCATGTTACATTAATCGAACCGTACCTGCATGCACAATTATTTACAGAACAGAAGTAAACTCAATGAAGGGTCATTTTTCAATGCATGTACGCATGACATAAACCTCATCGATGTATATTTTTATATCAAACTGCACGTGAAAATGTAATCACTAAATGCCTAGTTTTTATCTCGACCAGTCGAGAATTTAATGGAGACAGCATTTGTAAGTTGGAATTACCTATGAAAAGCCTATTTAGCTTTTAGAAAAAAATTGTAGCATTAAAAATAGAGGCTTTATGTGAGCAATATACATGGAAGTGTACTTCAGAACTGCAATGGACTATGTGTTCTTTGATTGTCTAATAAGACTGTGGAACCACATAAACTGAATGGAACTCGTAATATTTTGGACCGAAACAACGAATGCAAGTGTCAACTCCAGGCCTTCTGTGGACTCCAAATGGCCTAAAATTATCAAGCACCAGTGAAGAGATTAAAGATTGCAAGGAACCTAACTGCAGAAAGATCAATTTTGTGCTCTCCTTTTGGGTGGCCGATCAGTAACGGCTCCCTCAAGTTTTTGTTGGAAATTTGGAGTGGTGGCGTTGTTCAAATTTTGTCTTAGCGAAGCAAATTTCCAGGAGGAGCGCTCATCAGCTACTAACTGGTAAACCAAGAAGAGGGTCATTTTTGAGGTATTTCAAGGTAATTATGATTTCATCCTCTTGCATCTCTTTTGCTTTAAAATTCATTTGCTTTTCTTTGGGGTGGGGTCATTTTTCAATCATAGATTTTCTGTGAGGAGAGCAGTGCCCACTTGCGCCCACTTACGCCCATCCTTGCCATTGATAAGTTTCACAAAATAGTGTCGTCTATCCAAAAAAAAAAAAGCTGGACATGTCCCTTCCAATTTCATTGATGACTTTTTCATAGTATCACTGATCATAATCTAGCTGTTTACTGAAAACGGAAGAGACAGCGAAGATTTTTCCGTCTTTAGAGACTTACTTTTAGAGATAATTGTTAAAAGGACCTCAAACGATGTTTAGATAAATTGAACTCGAACCAAACAATTTTAAGTCCATATAACCTTAGGCGTACAGCAATCTACTGGTAGTACAAATCCTTTGCAGCGATCTGTCGTTGGTTAACTGACACCAGAACCCGTGTTATGGACAGTGCGAACCAGCCCTTGGATCACTGATCGCGATCCAGATCTTTGTGAAACAAACAGGCCCTATGTGTCGTTCATGGCTCATCACAGCCATGCCCCGTTAGTTCTGGCATTATTCATTAGTGCACAATGCAGCAGCGATGCATTTATGTCTGGAGCCAATCGTTCTACGTTAACAACCTGCAAAACAAGACTGGCCAAATATCATGTTTTACAGCCGTGGATCCTTTTTTCATTTACATAATTCAGGCGCGGGGACTACGCATGCCCATTGCAGCCTGTTAAGTCCTCGAGCTTATTTGAGCGTACGCATTACATGAATCCTGCCCTTACATTGGACATCTTGAACGGAACGATCAGACGAAGTGGTCTTTGGTAATTGTACAAATGATTTTTTTCTTTGGTGACAAATTGAGGAACATGGAATCACGCGTCTCACAGACGGCAACGACAGCAGAGTTTATAAATATGACCATTGACGCTGGTATGCTTTGCAAACTAGACGACGATATCAAGATTTTCGCTCGGCCAGTGGACGCGGTTATCATCCTAGCAACTGCCGTTTGCATCCTGGCAGCAAATGTATTAAACTTCGCCGTTCTGACGACAACGCCGTCGCTCTGCAATGTCCACGGATACCTGTTGACGGCCCTGACAGCGGGCGGATTTGGTCTGGGATGCTTGGCGGCTTGGACCGTGTACCCAGTGTGGGCCGGCTGTTGGCCCTACGGTGAGACGGCTTGTCGAGTCTGCGCCTATTTCGTCCAGGTCCTGGCGTTTTTAAACACGTGCGTTATCAACCTTCTGAACTGTGAACGGTACGTCGCTATCTGTCACCCACTGAAGTATACAGCCTGGGTCACAAAGAAGCGGACATTTGGCGTCATTTTCGTGAGTCTATTCGTATCGTTCACGCCGCTGATTCCTCTGATGATTACAGATCAACTCAACTATATCTTCGTCGGTAGCGGCTACATATGCATCGCACAAACTCGAGACGCTGAAAACCTTTCACTCCCGCTGGTGTTTGCTTGTATTGTAACGATCCCAAGCTTCGTCATAGTTGTCATGACGGGATTTGCCATGCTTCGAAGACTTACCAGACGCTCGTGGCAACTTCATCGTCTCTTAGGATTCGTGGGGGACGGAAGCCGCCGTAGACAGTCGAGAGTAGCACGTCGCAACGCCAGACTGCTGGTTGTGTCTGTGCTAATCATTCTCATCTACGTTATTTGCTGGATACCTCTGTCGGTAATCAACATTGTAACAAACAGCCCCACCTCTGGGTCCTCCAACGAGACGCCTTGGTTCGCTCTGCTTTCGTTGTGGCTGGCTCTTTTCGTCAGCCCGATGTGCAATACGGCCATTTACATGTTCATGATGGATGCGTTCAGAGCTCGCGCCAAAATGTTGCTGACTGCATTCTGCTGTAAGATGCGACGCGGACTATGCTGCACGCAAAATGAACACATGCTGTCCTCTACAACGGAAGTTCATTCCACGGCTCTCTAGAAACTGCATTGTGTCGGATTACTCTTCTGCCAAAGGGTCAGCAATATTTTCACATTGTCTCATAGAGGGGTCTTTCTTGCCTGTGTAAATTGTAAAAGATAGAGAACATTGGTTAATACCAAATTGCGCAAGGACATTTGCCAAGAAAAAAATCAGAAAAGAGGACCGTTGAAATAGACCAAAAAGAATCGTTCTCAAACGAAATTTTGCACATTAATATGTACTGTCAGGTTTGAAAGATTTCATCAATATAGATCAACAACCGACTCACGTTTTCTCCTTTAAAGGAGAAGAAATTTATGGTATTACTTAAAACATTCTACACACATCACATTCTACTGATATGCCAAGCGGATTTCTCAAAGCTAAACGTGAGCCATGGAAAGACAGTTAGCATTTAAACACCTTACTAAACGCATTTTAATGTAAAATTTTTAAACAGGTGTTTAAATATGTTTAAAACGTGGGTATGAAAGTGTTTAAACGCTACGCAGCTTTTACACTATAATAATCTTTGTCTAGCCGAAAACATATCCTGAACGCACAATAAATGAACAGGTGTTGAAAGATTAAATACTTTCACACGGGTGAAATCAAGACGAGGCCCCTACATCGGATAGCGTGGTGTAAACTGTGAACAGTGGATTAAAAAAAGTCATTAACGAAATGGCGGTGTAGACCTGGACGTGTTAAGAGACACTTCACAAGGTTGAATAAAATTTGAAACCAGACTGTCTCAATAGCACATATACATTCGCAGGACAATGACAACTACTTTGTATAATTTATGGTATCACCATTCTGTTCCTCTGAAACTCCTGGTTTTGGTGTGTATAAGTTCGTGAAGAACTATTAACTTAACAAATCGAAAAGAGAGCTCTAAAACTCAGAAAATGCTGCAGAAAAATTCAGATGAACAAGACCGAGTGTCCTTCATGCCAAGTTATAAATGATTTTGGTCGTACCATTTTGCTATGGTTGCACCGTTGCTGTAGCGAAATGTGTTGACCAAGACTAATGGACTAAAAGCATTCGTGCAATAAACACAGGGTTTTAACGAGAGGCGCAATGTTTTATGTACACCCAGGCCTGCACTTTCAGCAAATGGCCTGAGCAAAGACAAAGGATGATATGTTTCTTCCAGGATAAAAGGTGGCGGGTCAAGAGTGCATCGTTGAAGTTGATTTATTTTTGTTTCAAAGTGGTGTTTCTTGCACTCTCATTTGGGCCTTCTACCTTACCAAACAATCTTGGTAATAAGAGACTTCACACATACCAGAAAAATAAATTTCATGTAGTTTTATTAGGAATTATAAAACAGATTTCGCAGCAGTCTCCGTTTGTATATGTAAACATGATTTAAAACTGTAGGAAGAGCAATCCAGATATGACAAATGTGTATGAAAAATTAACCCTGATTTGCAACGTCGAAGAAATGATTATATCCATGGAGAGCATTCTGGCTGCTTGGCAAGTTTGTTAAAATAATTATAGATTCACAGTATTGCTTTTGTTTTATATTGAATTTCATACATAATGATCTGATTACATAGATATATTGAAAAAAGGCGTTACTTCTGATGTGAATTTTTGTCACTGGCAAGAACTTGATTTGTGATGAATAACTTACATTTTAAATACATTTTCCGAAGACATATATTTTCCCTGGCAGTTTTGTCACATAATAACAGATTCAAATTATTACAAACTTGTTTTATATTGAGTTTCAAATTTAATGGCCTGCTTACATAGATATATTGAAAAAATGTGTCACTTCGGCTGTGAAATTTTGACACTGGCAACAACTCGATTTGTGATGACAATAACTTACATTCTCAAAACCCCTTTTTTCTTCTGAGAAGAAATTAAAGACATTCTACTGGTGCATATCACCCAATAATGATTCGGAATGGTTTTAAATTGATTTATATACTTTGACATGGTTCCAAGGATTTGCCTGTCCACTTCAAGTTTTTGTGGTTATACAAATGTAACTTTTTAAGACCTTCACGGAAATTTTATGTCATTTGTTTCATAATTAAATGATCAATGATTTGATGCAGCAAAGGTAAATATGATCAAACACAAGCATTCGTTTCTTTGTGAATTTCATATATTACGTAGAGATTGTGAATAAATTAATGCATGCCGAAAAGGCCATGGGCCCAGACCCCGAGATTTTGGTATTTGTTTCTTCTTCGGTTGGGCTGATAGTGTGCGCCTCACTTTGCCCTGAACTACCGATTCAACTCTTCAAGACTTAACTTTGTTTCTTCATCTGCCTTTCTGTTTTTTTGACTGTCTGTCATATCTTTGTCCTGAATTATTAATCTATCTCTCCAGGTCTTAACTTTGTCTGTTTGTTTCTCTATCTGCCTCTCTGTTTTGAACTATCTGTCTTATCTCTCTGCATGTTCGCTACATGTCTGTCATCTGTCTTCCCAATCTCTCTGGCTCTGTTGTCCATTTCACCGTCTTTCCTATCATGCCTCTGCCTAAAACGTTCTTCTATTTGGTCATCTTCCTAATTACTCTTGTTATTTTATGTAGCCTCGAACTATTTTTCTATGGTTTCTGTCTTCTGTCACAAAGTCTGTCTGCCCAGTCTGCGTGCCACTATTACATCAAAGTTTTCTGTTGACATTACGCCAGCTAAAAGGTCTTATATTATGATGCCTTCTAACACTTCCAAGTGTCCCTTTTACCTTTTTTCTCTTCGTGAAATGCATAAATTACGCAGTGATTGTGAAGAAATTAATGCACGCCGAAAAGATTACGGGCCCGGAAGCGAGAGTTTGGTATTTGTGTTTTCTTTCTACAAGTGGGGATGACAGACTGTGCGCCTCACTTTGCCTCGATTTTTAAGTTGAACTCTCCAGTCTTAACTGTCTGTTTGTCACTCCATCTGCCACTGACTTTGGACTGTTTGTTTTATCTTTCTCCATGTTCTCTGCTGAATGGTGTTTGTAGCCGTTTTTTTCCAGTACGCAGTTCTGGTATCCCGCGAATTGCCAATTATCCGGGAGTTGGTCTGTTCGGTTTTTTCACGTCTGTCTTTTGGAAATCGGATTGCCTGTTTGTTTGTCAACTCGGCCTGCTTACTCGGCTTTCTCATAGATCGTCACCCGTCCCTACGTTGGGCTGTGTTCACCGGGTGCATCCCTGCTACAAAGACCCGCTTGTCTATGTTTTTCGTTCGGTCAGCATGTCTGTCAGCCGTCTTACCAGCTACACTAAAAATTGGGTCCTTTGTCTATTTCACAGTTCGTCGTCTTTAAATCGTCTGTTTGTTCGTCCTATTTTTATGTCATTATATGAAACCTGGGACTGCCTGTGTACGATATGTGTCTACTATCGTCGTGTCTGTCAAGTCTGCCTGTAAATTTGATGCATCTGCAATGGCAGATACATCAAATTTGTCACAATTATGTCAGTTGTAAAGGTTCTGTATCATGATGCCTTCTGGCACTTTCAAGTGCCCCTTTGACTTTTTTGGGTCTTTTTTGCAGATAGTTTTTCTCTTTTTTTGCTTGTATTTTTCACTCTGTGTTTACATTTGTCTTTCCGTCTGTCTGACGGGAAGGCATCAGATACACTCAGGTGGTCTGGCCTCGTCATCAAAACTGACAATAAAGGGATCCAAAAGCAGCTGCTGTTTGGGGGTACTGACGCTGGGTAAGAGCATGCAGGAAGACCATGCAAGCTCTGCAAGGACAACCCGAAGGAGAGCTTGAAGCGATGCGGTATCGAGCCCTCTGAGCATGGGGAAGAAGCCCAGGATCGCCCCTACGGGCGTGCTCTCACTCCCCTGGCAGCGTCATCCTTGAGAGTGAGCGACGTATAGGCAGCAGTTACAGGCAGCCAGAGAGCGACGTCACGGACGCACAGCAGCACCAGTCTTGACAAACGAGTTCCAAGCGTCACACTTGCCAGAGACTCTGCAGATCCAGACTGGGTTCTTTGAGTCGTGCGAGAGTCCACACAAAGAAGCCACAAATGCACCAACCAAGACCTGATCAGGAGAAAACTAACTTGTCTCGTTGAGAAGACGGACTGATCTTAGGACAGGACCGTAGCAAGGAGCAATCAAGAGTGCAAATGCACAGGGAAGAACACGCTGCTTAGGTTATACACGGACCATTTAAACAGGGATGTGCAGCTTGGAGCGGTTCCAATTCATAAACACGTACGATCTCGGTTCCATGAGTGTTACGGATTGTTCATGACTTTTTTGAGAAAGCTCGCGACTACGTGATACACGTAGTTTATGTCTCAATTTACTCGTTTTGTTTTAACGAACTATTTTCTCCATTTATCACTTTTAAAGAGAAATGAAATACATGTAGATTTGGATCAGGTTATAATCTTCTTTCTTGCCTTCTGAGATGAAACGAATCAGTGTTATTTAACAGTAATCCTTCGAACACGTGTGATTCGTCATTGTGAATCCACAAGTTTTGACTGCCGTTTACTTTTATAACCAATAATAAAACGATGGTACATTTAAATCGAAATTGGTTCAATGGTATTGTTTTCTGTCTTTTGTGGACGTAGTTGCACATAATTTCTTGCCACCATTTACAAATCAAAATATGCGACAATGGTATTACGCGGTATCTACTTGGATAGTACTTTTGCCACCCCTAGTTAGGATATTTCTGAAATTTTACACTCCAAAATGCCCTATTTTACCGTTGCTTTATGCGTTTTAATGAAGGTGTTACTTACAATAATATTTAAAACATTTATTTGATAATATGGCATATATCCACGACACTCGACGGAATGAAATCTCGTTTTAATAGGACAACATCTTTAAAATTTGTGGCACCCTTTCCTCAGAATATAAGATAGAATACCTTGAGTACCATACTTAATAAAATGTAATACTCTGACTTAAAACATTAAAATCACACAAAATAGTGGAAAGGTCCAGATGTACAGACAATCTAGTAATATGCAAGCACTCATTCACGCGAGGATTAGACGTGATTTTGACTGCAGCTTCACGTGCCTGACAAAACCGTTATTCATCGACACACCCTCTTGCACTGGCTGGAGGTGTTATGTAATCCAGAGTTATCTTACCCGCAGGGTTAATGCAATTTCTCCATTGATACTTTGCCGGCCATAACAAGCATTGAGCTAGCTCTGACCTGAAGTTGCACATCCCTAATGGTCCGTGGTTTACCACATCGGATTTCTAATACAGACTGCGCAACATACCGGTGCACTCGATTCGACTGCCTACAGCTGATACCGCGGCTTTGACAAAGAAATGCCCCTGTTCGGAAAAGGGCTGAAATATATTTTGGTATTACATGGCCGAGAACGCGTTGAAGTGGGCTTTTTTCTTTACAGGCTTCAAATTTTGGCAGTAAATACACATTCGCTCTCTATTTAGTCTTATGACAAAAACCGAATTAAGACACCTCACCACTCACCTGTCAAAACCAGCACCGGTCTCTTCTCTTGTCACTTTCTACTCAAAATACTGACCTGTCTAGATCGATTCTCATGATTATGGTTTTTCTTATTGCTTATCCCAGTCCACGTTATTCCCTCAACCAAGCCAGCATACGCTATCCAGTGGTTTACGTTTTCTTTCTCTTCTTGTTTATATTCTTTCAATCTGGCTTTATTTGAAGTACACTATAAAACCCTAGGACGTTTGACGCGTTTGTGAACAAAACACATTAAACATTTGAACACGCGGGGCGTTTAGACGTGAACGTATTTAACATAAAAAGCGTTTATCATCGGGATATTAAACGCCTGTTTATAGCGGCTTAAAACGCGAATCCATTATTTTCCGCCATTACACTTTAGTGTCTATGAAATTCAAATTTCATATTGTAAGTGGTTAATTTAAGCTGATATAACGTATAGTATATGGATACATAGTGAGTATCACACCAAAAATAAACACGGTGTTTAGACAATAATTATACGTTCAGTTATTCCGCCAAGCGTTCAAGACACGACTGAGCGCGTGCGTTGTATGTACGTGCACGTGCATGCACACTTCGATCTCTTTCCTCGTCCCAAAGACGTCTGGAGCTGGCTGTTAATTGAAAATGTAGCGAAATCGGATTTCTTGTTTCTTACGCTGGTTCGTCCATTTAACGTGGAAAGATATTTCAGGATCTTGGATGGGTGCTAAGTTTCTGAAAAAAATATGGTCCGTCAACAGTATTTCAACCATTTTTGTTCCCGTTGTAGCAGTTGGCTTGCCACTCTCCACGTCACTGCGTATGACTTGAACACGTGTTATAATGTGCAGTTAATAAACACTACAGCCTTTATAAACGCGTCAAAGTGTATAAAAAGTGCTTAGACGTTTAAGTAATAAACACAAAAACGTGTTTGTAATTAAAATGTGTTTTAAAACCTAACATATGCTAAACCCATCCATATATTTAATTATAAACATACGTTGCGTTTATTAAATCAAAATAGTGTGGTCAGCATATAAACATGTCGTACATGCATATTCATAAACGTGTCAAAATGTTACAAATTTACTTTTACCTTGTGTTTAGAAGTTAAACGCTTGGGTTTTACAGTGTATATTGATCATCAGTACGTCAAATTACCAGCCCACATTTGTCAACGATTCCTTTCTTTTTTCGATTCCAACCCTGATTTCTAGCTCCTTTCTTCATCAACACTGAGTCTGTTTCTTTTTATTCGTCTTCATGTTCATGATGTTATAAGTGCCCTCCGTGCCTTTAGTTATTGATTTATGATTTATGAATAAAAGACACGAATTAATAACTAAACTGGTCTTTTCTGACAGCAAAGAGTCTGAAAAAATCCTCGTGTAATCGAGCCATGAATATTCAAACATTAATCCTTTCCCGGACGCTCTACACTAGGCAAGCCAGCTCGATCGAACTTCTTAGTCCCTTCTTTTGTGCCTACGACCCACATAATGATGGTAAAGCTGTTGCTTGATTCAGTAATACCATGATATATTATATTGGTTCCCAAAACAAACAGGGAACTTTTCTGTGTAAAAGCCTCATTGCATACGCTCTGCTGCCAAGCTGTCCTTTGGCCAGTCCGTCTCTTTTCCTTTAACTTCTGGGACCGTTCATAAAGTACGCATACCCTACGTGCGTCGGCACAGAATGCCGACGCTCTCTGGACTTCCTACCTCCACTGGTGTGACAAAGCTACACAGTAGTCACATTTATGTAGGCATTCCGTGATGCTATTCAACTTCTCAGACCGCTTGTGCTTCAATGTACTGGGTAAGATCTCAATGATAAAGATGAAAAGTACTGAGTTATGACTAATAACGATGCATAGTCAATCATTTCCAGTTACCTAAGTTACCGACGAAAGATAGTTATGGAACGAAACTCCCTCTGATATCAATCTTTCTTGCAAGCCGTCATTTCGAAGAAAATAATGAAAGCATGCCATTGCTAAGGATGTGTCCGAAAACGCATCTTGGAAAATTGCCATCAGAAGCGCGCGCAAGCGTTGACACGACAATTCGTCACTTCGGTGCGTGACATCACGTATAATTGCAATCAGACTGAACGTGGGAACGTGTCCCAGACACTGCATTCAGGCGCAAATTCAAATAATGACCCAGTAAATTTTGATCTGAAATCGAAAACCTTGAATAATGATTTCCTTGGAATATTCAGTATTCACCGAGCTGACACTGCAGGTTTGTTCGAAGGTTCCCTTCTTAGTTTGAGTAATTTTGTAGCCTCAAAGGAACATACCACATATAGGAAAAATGGTGGACTCTACCTGTCAAGCTAGTCTCGGAAGGTATTAATTTAGAAAAAGTATCCATGAGTTACCATAATTCGCGCACTTATAAGGCCGAAAGGTCCTACTTTGACCAACTTTTGTTCTTAAATACATTAACGTTTTTATAGCTTCACTTTTGTAAGTTCATAGTTTGAAAAAAAAATTGAAGAAAATCGGACGTCACCGAACCGACAGGAACGCCGTCGTCCGCACAGTTGGATCAGATGTACGCGAACAATGAGTGCTAAAACCTTAATTGGTAAAAACGTTTAAGTAAAATGTGGCTTAAATAAATAAAACACCCAGCTATGTTGTCATTTTAAACTGACTTATTTTAAAAGTAATTTGGTATCTGTACACGAGATGTGAAACTACGGTCAAACGTTTACGCAGATCACGTAAAAATTAAATTATGTCTTAATATCACCATCATAAAGCGCACTAATCTTTTCACCATGTTTTTCGCGACGGACGTGTGTACATCAACAAACGTGCATCAAGGACAGAATAAAGACTCTTGTCGGAGGGTGGTTTTAATCATCTTAAACGAATAAAGGTAATTGACAGAGTAGACGAACACGATCGTGGTTTTGCATTGGAAGTGTCTTCAGAATTGTTTGAAATTAAGTTCTTCACTGTCTACACTATGCGAAAGTAAGATTTGAAACTCTGCATGATGGAAGCGAGACTAAGACTTACACTACGCGAAAGTAGTAGGCCTGCGATCCCCATGAACTTCGATGCACTGTTACGAGTGATACACAGTCTTTGTGCTGCCACATCCCATGGCAACAAGTTGTGTCCTACCATTTCTACTACAATTTTACCAATCAACACCTCTGAATTGAGAACAATTTTTGGTTTTTATTGAGTAGTTTTATGATCCCGTTTGAGAAAAAATACATTTATTCGTAATATCTTGACCTTCCCCCATTAAGCGAAAACGTGATTTTTAAATTAAAAACCAGACATTTAAAAAAAAAAGCATTTTCATATTCTTTTTTAAAATCGGAGACAAGTCGGCTTAATTAGGCCTATCTGTTTCAAAGCAAGCAAATTTAGCTTTATGTGTGTAAATTTTCATTACCTATTTTTTGTAAAAAACTCAAACAAATTGGAGTTTGAATGAAAAGAATCAAATGGAGTAATTTAATTGAAATCACAAATTAGCGATTAATAAATAACTTCAATCTTTTCTAAGCCCTGGTGAAATACGTGCAGTATAGCGCTTACGTGTGCCTACAGAAAGTTTTCTCATCATAGATAGAGCTGCTACGGTAAAGTATCAGATTTTACTGCGATCTAAGTTTTGTCAAAAAGTGTAGAGTTCAAAGGAGTTTTTACATCACGAAATCAAAGGCCGTCAATTACAGGTAAGAGTATTTCAGTTAAAAAAATGAAAACAAAATGAACATTTTTGTCCTTGGGAAATATGATGATTTAAATCGTATGATGATTTAAATCAGAGATTTTTAAAGAAATCATTTGATTTAAATCTCAACTTCAATCGGTGGTTTAAATCAAGGTTATTTAAAATGGTCAACCCTGCTGAAGGTAAGAGCAGTTGATTTGGATACCAATATAACGTGTGCTCCAATTCTGCAGAGTACAGCAGAAACACAACAACACACAAAACAAGCCAAAACAAAACAGAGGTAAGACTCCACCACGGCAAAAGAAATCTTAAACTATATGGTACATTTTACTCAGGCTCCTTATTGTTGAAAAAGCCCTGAGAAGTTGACAAAGTTGACCAAAGTCGTTGCACGCATAGGATTCCGACATTGACTTTTGATCGGGAGTAGTACTTGTCTATTAGTTTTCTTATTCAAACGGTTGTTCCGTACATGCGCATATTATACTATCTGGTTCATCCTATTGTGGCTCTGATGGGATGTCACGTTGCAAATACCTTGGCAAATAATTTGAAAAAATCATTTGCAATGTCGCAGATTTTATGCGGGCAACTATAATTTATGTTTCCTATACCGTCGAGCTTCACTCTCTGCCTTCATTTTCCCTTCAAATGAAGCTGGAGACGCTTCAAATTTGTACGTAATGCAAAGCGAGAGAGACAGAAAAAAAGCTGTGACAAACGATCATCGACAGTAAGTTAATAATCACTTCGCGCAAAGAGATACTCGCCGAGAAAGTTACTTTCATGCGTGAATAAAGCTTGAATACACAAATTTAGGGGTACATTTATTTCGGGATACGTTTATTTCACGATATCAGCATTCTGTGTATGCTCGCGATGTCTCTAAGCCCTCTCCCCGGTAGGCAAAGCATAGCAATGTCAACAACCCCTCCCTCAAGCGTACCGGTACGTATTTTATGAACGATCCCACTGTCCATCCAATCGCTTGTCGCCGGTCGGTCTCTTCCATTCATTTTGTCGGTCAGTATCCTCTTCTCCCTTTTTGTCCGGAAATGAAATCTACAGTGTCCAGACAATTTGTCTTTGTGTGCATTCGATACTATAGATATTCCCGGCCCATTTCAGCAAAACGTCGTTCATAGGGACCATTTACTTCAGTTTTAAAAAGAATGATTCTTTACACGAGCATTCAGTAATCAAAAGCAGCCATTCGATATGTTATTGGACATTCTTCAGGGAAGTACGTTCATTCAAATTACACAGGTCCTTCGTTTATTCACATTCGCAAAGGGGCTTAGAAAGGGGTTGATCAAGCATTCTGTTTAGTCAATAAGCAATCTTGTTTCACTTATGTTAATTTAAATTAGTTCCAGTGATAAGGGCTTGCGGGATATATAAATCTGATTTCCAAGGAAAAAAGGTTTAAACTGTGGGTCGTGAGACAGCGTTTTGTTAACATGACTTTGCACAAAAATTGTGGCGGCCGGGTTTTTACAAAAATACAATGAGGTTCGTAGAAAGGGAAAGCTGATTAACGCTTTCCACGGCAATAATGCAGAGAAAGGTCTGTAAGCAAGTTTTTCCTGTTTGTGTTCCCCCGCGCTTTTGTTAACTTTATGTATACATTTTGTATGGTCCAATAATTGTATAGGAAACACAAACGGCGCGCAAAAAAAAATAGTAAAACGAAACCGTTCTGATTTGACTCAAGAAAATAGGCGCAGACACACACACAGAATAAAGGATATGAAGGAACCATTCACATCCATCATACACAATGACTAGCAGTAGGAGACCAACAGCGTCAATACTACTAGATTGAATACTCAGAACGCGAAACAGATTTACTGTAAACAAAAAAGAAAATCACACGCAGGTAAAAGATCCTACGCATCGATAAATTTTCATTTGAGTGCATCTATTGTTATAAGCGGCAGCAGAAATTAGACTGAAGAATGGTGATAGTGTAATTCGGAATGCCCACAAACGCAATGGAATGATGGAAACGAAACTGAACGGCAAAGCTAACAAATTGCGTGCACAAAAACGAATGTCGGAAAAGGGAAAAGAAATCCCAATACAAACAAAACCGTAGCATCTGTGCAAAAATGAATACGTATTGACGAAAATGAGTTTATTTTTGCTGAAACTGGCCAGGAAAATCCACATCAATATTTCCGTCCGTTGTCAACCCTTGTCTCTGTCTCTCTGTTCAGACAACCCCTCGTCGTATTTTACCCCGTGTATGATTTCCTTTTCCTGTGAGCCCTCCAAATAAAAGTATATGTACTTCGATCTTCTGTTCTTTTTCTTGTCCTTTTGTTGTCAGTCTGGTCAGTCAGTCAGGCCAGGGTGGTCGGTCGGTCAGTCAGCCTTTGGTCCCTCGATCGGTCCACTGTATGGCTGTAAATAATATAGGCTGCCTTTAGATATCACAGAGGCTTGAATTTGTGCTCCTGCCTGTGAACTCTTGAAAGACTCTAGACCCAGACCAGATCTGCAGAGTCTCTGGCAAGCGGGGCATTGGAGCTCGTTTATCAAGACAGATGCTACTGCACTTCTGTGAGATCGTTCTCGAGCTGTCCCCTGCTGCGCACGTTGCTCACTCTCAAAGGAAGATGTTGCTAAGAGAGTAGAGCTCACCAGTGGGGGAAATCTTGAGCTACTTCCACAAGCTCAGAGGAGTCGATGCTGCACCGCTTCAAGCTCTCTTTAAGGTTGTCCTTGCAGGGCATGCAGGGTCGTCCCTACATGCTCCTGCCCTGTGCCAGTGGCCCCAAACATCAGCTGCTTAATTTGGAATCCCTCATTGCCCATTATGCATGATGACGTGGCCAGACCAACTTCATGGCGCTGCTTGACACACGATTTCAAGCTATCAGAGGCTCACGTGTTTCACTGAGACCGTAAGCAGTAAGCACAACCAAAGGCATGCTAACCTTGGAAGAAAAATTTGCATAACTTCGTGACGTAACAAATGAAATCTCTACGCGCGTGCAACCGTTAGCTCAACCACGCCAACCACTGCCATGAAGTTTGAAATAGTGATAGAGATACATATTCAGTTCTTATGGAGATAGTGCATAAGGATGGCAATTTTTTCTGCTAAGATTAGCATGATATTTCTGCTAACTGTACAGCAGCTCCATGGAATGTGGCCCTAAGCTTTCTGTAGCGTCGTATATATATCAATCAGCGTCAAACGTCATGTCATGTCGGCATTGCCATTAGTACTGCAACTTCTTCCATTCGCACAAAGAAGATTGGGTTAATCTACGATACAGACTTGATGACAGTGTCTCCAATCTTCGGAGGCTCTAGCCAAACACCATGACATCAACGTACTTGGTGTTGGAGCTTCAATGTGCTGATGATTCCGCTGCTATCTCGAACACAACAATTGTTCAATTGTCTTCCCTGCACTGCGTCCACAACCGCATGGGTCTTGAAGAAGTCAATCCCACTAACACGGAATTGATACATGTCTCAGACAACCTCGAGTAACAGCCAAAGCTCGCTATCGGGATTTCTCCCCCAAGAATGTTGACCACTTCAAATATCTTGGCAGTATTTTTACCTCTCACAAAGGGCTCCTTGACGAATCGAATCTCGAATCAATGCTGTATGCTCTTCATCTGGTCGGTTCCGAGATCGAGTTTTCATGAACAAAGACCTACACCAAGATGCTCGAGAGGTTTCGAATGAAATGCCTCCAGAGGATGCTAAGCCTCACATGGATAGACAAATTTCCGCATACACTGTTTCTCCTTCCATGCGAGACGTGAAGCATCGAGACACAGATTATAAGAAGGCAATTGCCCCGGATTAATCACGTTCTGTGACCCAATGCCGCTTATCATCTTGGACTCCGAGCTCATACAAGGACACCGCCTACGTAAGGCACCAAAGAAGAGATTAAGGACTTGCATGACTGTGGTATTCCGCAACCGGACATAGGGTATCTATCACAGAACAGTAACATTTGCAAGCAACTCTGTGATTTTGGTGTTGGCCGTTTTGAGAATACTCGCTGATTCCACCAAGCGCCAGCAGAGGTATCAGTCGCAGAGTAACATACAGAGAACATTACCCTGTCATCCCCAGATTGCCCACGACTTTCTGGGAGTAACCTTGGCCTCAACAGCTACATCAGGGCACACAAGAGAAGAAGGGATCACCATCCTCGACTCACTCGAGGGGCCACCACCATGGTGGTGATGATGATGACGATCCATGCCCATCGATGTCTGCACTTTAACTGGTCATTACCTTCATTATCCTCAGTCGACGTGCTTGTCATCCATACTAAATTGTCACTGAAATCAACGTGATTTTAAGCATCATCATAAAATCATTTATTCTTGCGCATCCCAAGCACTGCCATTCCAGAACTCCATTTCTCCACGGTCTTTCACTCAGTCTTTTCTTATTTGTTGTGCTTTTCTGCTTATCTCTCGTATGGATCGATGGAAAAAGCATTAGATTTTGTGATGATTTTGTAATGCTTGTGGGAGTAACTTCCATGAGGCGCACACCATCAGCAGGGGCGTAGCCAAAAGGGTGTGACTGAACGTAATCTGGGTACTTTGCTGCCGAAGGTATAGGACAAGCGAACACATTTCTAGGGCCACACTTTCTGTTGGCAGCCACCCCTTCTACGTACAGGCGTACGCCCCTGACGGCCCAACCTTTGAAGAATCCCGGCCTCCAGCAGTTTTTTAATACCCCAAGGCTTAACTTAATCTATCGGTTGCACGCAGCAGCAAGCAAAGATGAGATTCTTCAGCTTCGATGGTTTCCTCTTCTGTTCCTCCTTCTCCAGGTGCTCCTCGTCACTCTGCTTCATCTTGTCATTCTTTGCCTTGCTCGTGCGTTTACCAAAGATCCTGGCCCACAAACCCCTTTTCTTGATCTTAGGGGGAGTGTCGATGTTATCTGTACCTGATTGATGGCGACACAAAAGCTGACGAAAGCTTGGGACAGAGTTTCATCGCTTGAGTACAGAATTTCACAAAATCAGCAGAACGTCGATAAGAGCTTGCGCGCAGTGTTAACTCCCATTTTTTTGCACGGTAACAAGTTATCCCGGTTCAAAAGAACACCTTTATCGCCCTCCGCATTCCTACATTGCTCTGTTTCATCTCGTACTCAAATCATCACCATTTGGTTTTTCTTTTACTTAAAAAATACAACAAAAACATCTTGGTTATCAACAAAGTGGTCACGATACGAAAGCTGTCATCGTGAAAGCGCAAATGTCATCTCATGTTAGCTTTCAACGAGTCATGGGGTATATCATTAATATGGTTGCATTTCCTTGGGACACTTTAGTGGCCCGCACGCCGAGAGGTGCATTTGTAATCTTTCCCATTTTAACAGACAGCTAACAGTGGCGGTAATCGGGGAGCAAAATTGATTTAGCAAACGAGATGCGAGGGTGACACACGTAATCATGAGTGGGTCACCATTCGAGAGGTGGAAGGGAGAAACATGGCATCGAAAAACGTTCCCATAAAGTGCCATAAGTCATTGAGACTAAGAGTGAGATTACATGACAGAAACAAACAGGGAGAAACGTAACACCGAAAAAGTTTTTGGTAAAGTGCCATAATTCAATGAGACTAAGAATGAGATAACAACATTAAGACAAATGGCTCTTCAGGGCCAAGGAACCGAGGTAGTGCGCGTCTATAGCTAATAGATAATCCCTACTGCCCGCTGCCAAAGTAATTTCAGCAGTAGGATACAACTGGGACTCAGCTGCTTCCAGATTGGATTTATCATCATAACATGAACATGATCTAAGCCTTACCTTTGCTGACAACCAGTGTATGGTCTTCCTCTGTCGCGGGTTCGTCACTAGTGGTCATCTCATCAGTGACTGTTGCAGTTTTGACATCATCTTCAGTGATGATGCTGATCTCCCGAGGGGCAACTGTTGTCCCTTTCTCTGTACAATCTTGAGGAAACACCAAACATCGATAACAAAAATAATGTGCTCATTCTCTTGTTTTTTTGAAAAGCAAACATTAAATTTGTATCAAGAGTTTACGCCAGTTTTCATTTCTTGACCTCGCTTTTCTAAACACTTCAACGGGATGTTCAACATACTTTACATAAAGGACATAGTACGCTTTGCTCTTGGCTTGGGCCCTCGTCAAGTCTTTATGAACTGATCACTTCGAAACATCGAACCAAATGAGAATGTTTGAGTACATTCTGCATTAAATCTTGCTACGCCATGTCTTTATAGAACTTAGAAATTATAACTTTGCTTGATCAAGTCACATTTTGAACAATCTGAAACTTCAATACAACTCCGAACACTGTTTTCAGTCTTTTAAGATTTTCATGCCGCAGTAAAAAGTACCCTAGATTCACCTACCTTTTTCACCGCCCTCCTTGACAGCATCTCCACCCTTTTCCAGATGACTTATCTCCTCCTTGAGCACCGTCGCTTTATCCTTCTCTTCCTCTGCATCCAAGTTCTCCCCTCTGGACCCCTGTTCCTTCTTGAAATCAGCCTCCCCATCCTCCTGCATCCCATTTCCTTCCTCTTCCTTCTCTTCCAGCTCAGTTGGATCCATTTTCACCGGGTCGATCCTCTCGTGTGGTAAACCCTTCATCAATCCGTCCTGCCTCTCGATATCATCCTGCATGGCCTCCTCCTCTTTTTCCACCTCCCCTGCCTCCTGCTCCTCGGTTTCCACCTGTTGGTCTATCAGGTCTTCTCCCACCTCACTCTGCTTCTCAGGTTTCTTCTGTTCTTCCGAGGTCACTTTCTCCGCTTCTTCTCTCGAGTCATTCACTTCGTCATCTGTCAGCTCCCCATCCTTGACAACTGCATATTCTTCAACTTCTCTTTCATCCTCCGTGTCTACGTGCGCTCCATCTTCAGTTTCTAATCCATCCAGCTCCTCAACATCCTTCCCATCTTTTTTCTGATCCTCCTGAGTCGGTCCCTTCATCTCTTCTTTCTCCTTTGCCTGTTTCTCCTCTTCGCCTGCCTCGACTACAGCATGTGGTGCACAGTTCTCGTCAAACTCCATCCCATCCTGATCCCGTGTCTTGGTCTCCGAATCCTGCAGCTGCTCCTCCTGCACACTTCCACCTTTCTTCTCCTCGCCCTCAGACTTCATCACCATCCAATCCTCTGCTTTCCTTTCCCTATCATCCTCGTTCTTATCCTCTGTCTTGTCTACTTGTACCGTCTCCTCCTGTCCTGCTGCCTGCACACTCTCGCCTTGATTCTCACGCCCTGCCTCCAATTCCAGCTCAATTTCCTCCATTCTCAACATCTCCTCCTTATCCTCTTCTTTTTCCTCTACTTCTTTCTCCTCAACATCCTCTCTCCCTTTCCCAAGATCACCTGTTGCCTCACTTGGCTTTTCCGTGACGCCGCTCACACTACAGCTAGCCCTGTTATCTTTGCACGAGGGTATGCCATGCAATTCTTCACACACCTGTTTGGTTTTAATAAAGTGAGTTTTGTTAAAGGAGAGCATTCTGCCGAGTTAACAAAGAGTGTTATAGTTTTCCGTTTTAATAGCACTCATCTTAGCATGGTGAGTGGTGATTTGTGTTAACGTCTCCTGTGGCAGCTAGCTGTTCAAATCGCATAAATGGGTGAAACACGTAGTTTATTGTTTTTAACCTCTCACAACAAATTCCCTCATAATTTCCAATTTGCAGTTAGTCGACAATGCTTAGTACTAGTTAAATGACACATTTACTGTCTTCTACACAGTATATTACATTGTTCCTTTAACGATTTTGGCTAACTGCCATAAGCTGTATACTTGTACGTAGACCATCTATTCAAAATAAATATAAATCACACACACAAAATAATTAAAATTTATACAACATTACCATTAAACAAGCATGGAATTAAACGCGTCCGAACCCCACCTACATTTTACAAAGCTGATGTTTGGAGTTGCCAATTTTTTTAACTGAACTAACCTTCGTAGATGCAGTGGTGCCACCACTGATTCCACCCACAGCCATCACGGTAACTCCGCTCCCTGTCTGTTCGAAGGGCACAGCGGCACCGTAGATTTCCCTGCCGCCTTCGTTCGCTTCCTGCAGCAGGCGTGCCAAGCCGGCCTGCATGATCATGGCACAGACGGAGTCAGGGTCCTCCAGGGCAATGGCTGCCCGCCTCTCGGCCTGGGCATCCAGCTCCTCTTGAAACTCATCAGTGTAGTCCACGAAATCGTCCACGGACTGAACGAGAGCATTCACGTATTGTACTGCACAGAAAATGGGGGAAAAAGTAAAAAACAATCTGTTTTATTAGTCTTAAATTCAACAAAACCTTGCAACAAAAGTCAATACAATAAACTGCTATATATTTTCAACCGTTGAACCCGGCAATGAATTCGTTGAATGTTACTAAAAATGTAAACGCATCTAGTTTGGATGAATAAAGATTACCTGGATTTCCATTCAGGAGGCATGCAGATTTGGTTCCATTGGTTTCATTTTGTTGCAGACCGTTTACTTTTTTGACTGGAATAACGTGAATCTCGCAATATCTCTTTGGACATCCACAACAGCAAAGTGACATCACAAATCTAGAAGGAAATGTTCCTTCCCCGTGGACGTATTTACAGAAATTGACAGGTTTCCTTTAACTCAATTTCCCTCAAATGTAAAAATGCAAACTCTGAAGCTCTTTCTTATCCTCAACACTGTGACTGTAGACTTGGAAAACTGCTCGCTCTTATCGAAACTCACCTCCTGGGTTGATATCACTCATTTTGAGACTGGCAAAAGTGACGGACTTTGTAGAAAATAATCGTTTTCCAACCGCAAATATGCGTCGATTCCACTGAACGCCAAAGCGAAGCTGTCATCTACACGTGCAAGCAAGATCTGTTTCACGACGGTCTTGTACGTACGCGCGCGTCTCACAATCGGTAACTAACGCTCACAATACAAACAGCGCCACCTGGTGGGCAACAACTTCATTATGAATATTAAAATTCGTAGACTTTCACTGGTCATCCGCCCCTTTTAGTTGTTAGTTTCCTTCTCTTGCAGTTATTTTAGAGTTCATAAAATAGTCATTACGCTAACGTTGGCTAAAGTTTAAATACCGAATTTGACGAATTTTGGCGTTGATAAATCAGTCTTAAAACTGAAAACAAATGTCAACAAATTCTAAGAAGGGGCCACATTGTAATGAACAGAAAGAGAAAAAGTAGTTTCTCAATATTAGTTAATGTTAAGCCAAGCTTTTATTGAATTCAACTAGCCTCCATTTAACGAATATTATGTACCGCAAACCTTAACATCTTTAAATGCAACAATATTTACCAATAAAAATTAATAACATTATCTGGTTTATTATCTATATTACATCTTTCAAAAATGCCCGATCTTAGATTGGCAAAGTTGAATATTCTTCTTATGAACGAAAGTTATGATACTTGATTAAAACTCTTGACAAGTATTCTCGTTGTAAGGGTTTCCTATAAGCTAGCTTTACATTCACCTTGAACCCAAGAAAAGCCAAAACACGAGAGCAAAAGAGCAACCCTGGATTAAAACAGGGGAGCAAAAGCGGATTTTTAGTTCTAGCCGTACCTCTAGTGGCATCAACAACTTTTTTGCGGCATGTTCCAAAGGCAATGCAACGCTCAACACAGCTTTTCCTTTTATTCAGTTACAACATATGGCAAACGACAAAATATCACATTTAACCCAACTATTACTGTTCTCGCTATAAATGTGACTGCTCGGCTCTAGAGAGGATGGTTATAAGTCAGAAAACCTGTCAGCCACACTAAGAAATCACAACAGCTTGTTATCTTTTGAAGACCTAAGAATGCATTTATTTGAAGGGATCTATTTTCAATCTACATGCTGCACACCAAAGCACCTTTCGTTGTCAAGAAAGGACACCGTACTTTTTAATTTCACTTTACAAAATTTAGCATAATTGTAGCAGCTACAGTCGCCCATTTAAATAATGAAAAAGAAACCCTACTTCCGTCTTTAAATCAATTTTCTAAACCAAACTATACAAACATTCACATAATATTTTGTACATCCTCTGCACAGAAGGAATATTCATGAGGCTCGACGCTAACTCTTGTGAATTTAGTCGTTTTTTTTTTCAACCTGCAATCCAACTAGCAGCAGCCACTCAAAATGATGGTTATCAAAGCCGGAACGGAAGCCAATAAATGCCGTTGCAACACCAAACTCCGACACATTATTGCCTCCGATACTTGGCAATACTTGTAGCATATAGTCATTATTACACATTAACTGGCGTATCAGGAGCAATATGCACGCAAGCCGATTGGCGTAAAATTCAGTCAGGTGTTACCTCGAATCATAGGGGAAAAGTGGCAAGGAAAATTCTCAAATCCCAAAGGATGAAGTTCCAGAATTCCATGTCGTCTTAATTACCGAACGATACGGTAACGGTTAAAGTGATCTCATAATCACTTATTTGGAAGATTACTTACAAGCGCTTTTAATAGAAAAACAGGAATACACCTAAACTGAGAGCCTCGTTGATAAGTTTTAAGCATGATCAGCACAGCTGATCAAGAGTGAGTAACCAAACTTCATACCCTTAAATCCGACAAAACACTTGCATAAGACAAATTAATATATCAACGTACCGGTAATTAATACATTTGGGAAGCAAGTCACAGAAATAAAAGGTAAAACCGGTTCTGTACTTGCAGTTGACTGTTAACGGAGTCCAGCCGACGATTGTTTTCCACAAATGTGATTACAGAAAGACGGCATCTTTATGAATTTGGCCCCAACATGAATAAGGTTCGAATGGTGTAAACTCGACAATCAACGCATTCTCTAGGAACGTATACACCTTTTTCCAGTGATGTCACGATCGTACTGGACTGCGATGTGTTGTAATGGTTATGAGTGCATAATGTTGCGATGGTAATCTATCTATTCAAGATAAAGTAGTCAAGCATTCAGCGTTTGCACGTGCGCTTGCACGTGGTTGAAGCTGCCCGTAGGAATTAGGTGCGATCACCGTGGCCAAGGCGGTCCACACGTGGTGGTATTGTTTACATTTATTCGTGGGTGAAAAAGGTCTACGCAGTTAAAGTCCATTGACGAGTGAGAACAAACTTCATGCAACGTACCTACTAGTAGTCACGTGTCGGTTTCTAAAGCAATAAGTATTTGCAGAGCAGACACTCTTGCACAGCACTGCACAGAGGGAAGTGACTGCTCTGGACCACTATGCAACGCAAATGTGGAACGTAAAACCCTGAAGCTATATTTTAATTTACAATATAACGGAAGTTGTGCGTTTCGTAATTTTTTTGTACCCACGGAATCTCCGGACACATGAGAAACTATGAGCTGAAATAAGCATCTTGAAAGTTGACAAAAAGCGATGAAGACTGCAGAGGGACGGACACCGACGATCAATCACTTCAATCTCATCTTGTCACTTTTTTCCCATAGAACGCAACAAACTAACCAATGCAAGAATGTACCTCTGCCGTGACAAGGATACTTTTAATTATGTGATAATTTTGTTTCCAGGTACCTTGTATTGGTCGAGTCCGATTCTGACCAGCTTGAATGGATTAATTGGAGACCCTGATTCTAAAGAATTAAAAACCTGACACGACGGGTGAATACAGGTGCGCTGTTTCTGACAACCAATTAACTACTAACCCTAACTCAGCCAATGCACATGTACATTTAGTCAGTCTTTCATACAGCTAATGCCCCTTTCCCTAATTAGTCTTTGAGTTCCAGAGCCGTTTTCGCCATTCCTCGAACCGAACTTATAAATCTCAAACAAGTTGCGTTTTGCTTCCATCACTAAGTTATGTATTGACAAACTACCCCCCAAAAAAACCAAACAACTGATCAAAAAAGAAAAAGGGATCCTATTCTAGTGATCAATACGCACCGAATCCGTTTCTAATTCTGCATAGCCAATTTAGCCATCACGATTCATAGGAACCATATCAAACGTTAAAATTAACGCTACGTTGCTATCTTGACCACAACTAAATCCATTCCAAAATACATGTATTCACACTAACCTTCAAGGGCCAGGAGAACTTACGTCTGTGTTGTATATTTTGTCCTTTTACACAAAATCTTAATCTGCTAATATCCGCCCACTCGAGCTACACTGAAATAATAAATCAAAACCTGGATAAATCAGCATCGTGTGTAAGACTTTTTCTCCTGCGTTAGAGTTTGCCTTACAACTGTCCATTCCTACAAACGTTTCAAAGGTACGTCCGTCTCATTACCTCTGGTACAGTTCCTCTAGCTATGTACACGTCTTGGCTTTACACGGAGAACCATACACTGCTGCAAGCAAGTCTATTATTTTCTCTTAAATCATGCATATAGTTGTATTTTTTTCCATCTAGCAATGCCAATACAGGCTTATCGAACAAAAATCATAGGCCAGGTCGTGGGACCAGAATACACATATATCGTTATAAACCTCACTATTAACATTAACCGCTAGCCAACATTTTTACACGTTAAACACAGGTGCAAGTCTTGACCGGTGTTTTGTCAAGGAAAGGGGGGGGGTATATGTATAATCTAATTCGCGGTAGGTACTTTATTCTTGCAAAAGTTTAATATTATTTTCATGATTAGGAAATTCAGTGATTTCAACAATATCAGAAATCTTTTAGAAAATGTGATTCAATTCATATGAAGATGATAGGGAAAAGTTCAGACAATTTTGCAGTGAAACACTTCTCAACATGCCCCTAAAAAACTGGCCCATTTATCATTTTCCCCCAATATACACAATAAAGGCAATCTCTTAGAATGTGAACCTAAAAATTTCAATTTAGAACCTGTATATCTAAATCTGTTGCCACATTTACGACTTAGTTCTTAATCCTTAATGCTATCTTACAAGAATCGCAATACAAACTTGCCACATTATGAAGTGATTAATCAACAAGCCAGCAAGTATTCTTTAACTACTCTCCAAAGAAGTCTTGTCATCAGTGTACACACACACAACTCTCATTCACTTTGGACAAAGACAATTCTGTCATCAAACGACTCAACTTAGACTGAATTTGCATCATTTCATTTTTTTATATGGAAGAGAGGGTCTCCCGTCTAAAAAAAATCTAGTTCATTTAATGTTTATAATTCATTAATTGTATACAATCTGATTTCGCGGTCACCAGATACACTCCCCTGAAGACAACGCCTGCTGATAACACATGAAGCAAAGTGCCTAAAGTTAAGACATTATACGCTAACTGGGAACAGTTGTAATTAATAGAGCATTCGGATAAAAGGAATTATCGTACCACATCTAATGCAAGAAAGACTTGAGAGACAATTATCACACAAATGTCGATGTGTACATGGTTCAGGCATCAACTCACTGTATTTCAGGGGTCAGAAATAGATGGGAAAATATTGACAAATTCCTGGTCCACTTGTCTTCAAATCTCTACCTGCACTATACTACGCCATCTGGCACACACTGAAAATCTTTATGAGACGTTTGCGTAAGAAGACTCATTGATGCGGCCCCATTAACAAACTGGCTGTCAGTTTACGATCCTGAGAGTGCTTCTGTCATGAACACGCACTCTTGAAGTCACCTTGCACACAATGAAGAATGGGGGTATGCATGCTGCATGCATGTCTGAAATTACGCGAAAATGTACGTTTGGGTCTACGTGCACCTTCTCCACATGTGTGTGAACATCCAAAATCCACTGGCTTAAAACCGCTAATACTTTGTGTCCACAGTCAGGGTGTAAATGAGGATTGACTGCACCAGTTCATCTTCCTTGGCCTTGCATGAAAAGGAATACAAATGCAAAAAATGAGGTTGGTGTAAAACTGCTGTCAACATTTTGTTCGAATTTCTCTGCAGGTGTGGCTTGCAGATGTGGTCGAGTCCATTAGGCTCAGGGGTGTCTGTTGATTAAGCACTTCACTTTAGCACCAACTTCCCAGAATATCTGCTTGTAACTCGATCCAAATACTTAAAAAACACCTTTGATAAGGAGCCCAACAGCACAGGCTTCACTTAAACTTTCAAAAGACTTTGAGCTTAGCATACAGTAGCTGGTCTCTGCCTTCCTCTATCCTGAAATCTAATGGTGCATTCTGAAAGACCTAAAAGGGATAGGTTTGGAAAACTCTACTGTCTACTGTGCAGACTCGTTCTTTGCACTACTGACTTGGAAGAAGATCGATGGTGGCTTGGGGATCTTGGGACTGACCGTTCTGTTGGGGTGCAGCTGCATTTACATGTTGTAGGCTACGTAGATGGGGTCCAGCTGGTCAGCCAGGAAGCCGTCACGCAGGTGCATGCGCTGCTTCTCCCCCCGGGAGTTGATGGGGATGATGCCTGGGTCCACCATCACTACCACGCCCACGATCAGGTAGTGCTCCTCCAGTACGGCATTGGTGACCAGGGGCACCAGGTCCAGGGCCTCCGACTCCTTGCCGTCCAGCTCCACCACCACCACCAGCAGGTTGGTCCAGGTGAAGACGGCGCTGGGAAGAAGGATGGGCAGGTTAAAAGGAGAATGGGGCTGCTTCCAAAAAAAGGGTCCTGGCTGCGGATTGGCAGTCACACAGGCATTAATGTTGAGAAGCAGCAGAAGCTGGCTCATGGCTTCCACAGGTACAAATGTTCTTGTTGGCCAAAGCCACAACTTTTGGACGCAGCCACATATACGAAATGAGTAGGAACACATCAGTCCCAGTGTTCTCCACAGCCTAAGATTATAGCAGGGCAGCACATGATGCAAGCACGGAGTGCAAAGCCATTACGGCGTGGGGTCCGCGGCCCCCTCAAGGGCAAGGGCCCCGGAAAATTTTGGATTCTAGAAGCTCTGTGGTGCAATCTGAGGTATTTCCTGGGTACTTTCTTAGACTCCTTGAATCAAATTTGTTCGTGTTGAAATGCAGGCAAGATTGTTATCGGGAGGTCATCAGAAGTTGAATTTTTTTCTGGGGCATGTTCCTTTTTTTTAATGATCGGAACTTGCCATCGAGCGGATGGTTTGGGATTACATGGACAATACGTACGTGGGCACAGTGCAAGTGGATGATGCACTGTCACTTCCCTAAATCTGGATCTCAAAATAACTCCATGGCCAGATTCCAGCGACAAAATCCTATAATTCCAGCGAAATATGGTCAGTCGTCCACTCATGTATTGGAAAAACTACAAAATTACTTTCAAAATCTAAGCTTTTAATCTGGACTTAGGGGATCGTCAGAAGTGACAACACTTCTAGTTCTGAGTTGGTTTTACCGGTTTCCAATAGCGACAAAATTTTTCTCATAAAAAAGTCAGCCAGAGCCATTGTAGCAAGCTGATTTTCCAATGAAGAATTTCTTGATTTCGAGGAAATTAGTTCATAAAGAACAATTTCAGTGAATTAAAAAGTGAAACTTGTGTAAGTTTTGACTAAGTTTTTCAGCTGTATACTGCAAGCAATCAGCGACTATCCCCCAGCTGCAGTTGACAAACCGATTACGTCACATACATGTACATTTCTGTATGTATGCCTTTAGTTTTTGGCCAATTTACAAAAAAATGGAAACTCCAAAAGTCATTTTGATTAAACATACACTATATGCAACAGTTTATAGGACTGTTAAGAAACAAGTATTTGGAATCACACATACAGAATGACCCCTGTATTTTTTGGTCGATTCTTGAGAAACCGTTCCAAAATGTCCAAGTTTGAAACAGAAATCTAGCTGGCAAAAAATTTCTTTTCTCGATGTTTTCTGAAACAAACATTTTGTACAAGAAGCTTACATTTCATAATGTTTGATAATGTGATACACATAAGAAGTACTTTTAGAAACAGAAGAAAAGAAGGTTTATTTCAAGTGATCCGGGTCTAGGAAAAATCAGGAACTACACGAAGGAAATTGGCTGAATTTTCTGAGGAAAAACACATCGCATTTGAGGTACTGATTCAGGACACTACAAAATGAAAACGCTATGACTGGGAGATTAGAACCAGTCCAATTTTGTGCTTTTGTACTGTATACTACGTCTGGCATTGATCACTAATGGTGCGAAGTGCTCTTCTTTTATGCTGAATAATGATAGCAATCTCGTCATGTTCGTTCTATAAAGTGGGGTAGAATTCTTTGCATAAACTCTGAAGATGGTGGAAACTAGGGAAAATCCAACAGAAAAAATAGCAGGGCGGTGAGAATTTTGGCAGGGTGGCAAAACTTTAGCGGGGTGGTCTAAACTTTGTGGAGAACACTGAGTCCCTGGACTACCATTTCCCACAACCGTTTAGATATATTGCCAGTATTTTAATATTTGAAATCAGTGTTGTAGTCGAGTCACCAATGCCGAGTCCAAATCCCAAGCCTCGAGTCTGAGCCCAATTCTTGAATCAAGTCATGTGTCTTCTACTTCAGTTTCGCTGGTTCCTGTCAGAGTTTGAACATTGCGGTTTTGAATGCAGCTTCAAAACGGATGGAACCAGTGAGACCAAAGTCTAAGCTGAATCCAATTGTATAGAAAATGCCCATATGAACACCACAACCAGCGCAGTCCAAGCATTTTTATTTACACATGAGCCTGGCCATTTTGCTAAAAGTGTTCATAATTGCGACTGGTTCTGGAGAATTTGACATGTTTGAGGCTGAATATGTTTGAAATGGATATTAAGCTGTACATAAATGGGCGAGGGTAGAAAATGATCAATGCGACGACACTCCACACATGCAAACCAGTGATAGCACGGGTGCATACAAATTACTTTTCGACGGCGTATACAGTAAATATGTTTCATGAAAATACATGACTTGAGTCAAGAGTCACCAAGCTCAAGTCTGAGTCATTGTGATCAAGTCCGAGTCATTATCCAATGTGACTCGAGTCGAGTCCAAGTCATGAAAAATTTGACTCAAGTCTGAGTCCTGGACTTAAGTCATACAACACTGTCTGTAATACATGTAGGTGACTGCAGGAATAGGGGGCTTCTGCCACCGAATACAAAGTACGGAGCTTGGGAAAGAAATGTACTGGTTGACGTGTTGCACGAAATTCGTTGTAGAGTTATTTGTCTCACCTGTCAAACAAGACTCCAAGTATCTAACTTAGCAATGGCTATTTTTGTTACATGTCCAAACCCTGGCTCATAACTGAAAATCTGAAGATCACAACAATAGACCGACTGCACCCAAAAAAAGCTGACGGTTGGCAAAGTACTCTGACCACTGATGTGCTAAGTAACTATACCTATTTTGGTGAACAACACTTAAAACACACTCTCATATGGGAGGACCCCATGTTTGCTGATGTAGTAAAGGTCCATTGTTTTTTTGTTAATGCATCATCAAGTGCGACTTCTGAAAACGTGCATGATTAAAGAAGATACTAAAGTGTGCTGAGTGTTTACCATTCGCAGACATTCTTGTGGCATCGGAGGACTGTGTTCTCAATGTCAATTGGATGGTACCTCATACCACGCATCATCAGTGTCTCGTCCAGGGAACCAACCACAAACAGAGCATCGTGCCGATCTGTGTCGGAGGAGAACAGAACAGACATTTGTTAGGGCAAAGTCATCCAAAGTTGTGACATCCAGCAGTATGGGATGCAAAATTTATGTTAAATATAAGGTTTATGGTAGGGGTCACTCATAATCCATTGGGCACAACCACTGAACTAGTGCCCTCCCTGCCAGTCAAATACTGCATATTTGTCAGTCACAGATCATCCAAACATATTGAAAATTACTACTGTCCTAATACAGACAATAACTGGTCCCCTAGCTACTGTTCAAACGGTGGTTACACAGAGTGCCATGCGTACACTGACATGCACCAGTGCCCCTTGATAGTCAATAATGTTTATTAGTTACAGACCATTCAAGCATAAATGCTGGTCAATATGTGCTTATCAGCTATGACTATGAATCCCTCCTGGTGTGCATAGTTATAAACTATTGCCCTCTCTATCAGTCAATATTAAGCAAGAGATAAATTACTCACCTCCGTCGGCCTGAGTCAGGTCAGTCCTCTTGATGAAGCCCAGGTAGCCTGTCCTGGCGTACATCGTTTGTGTGTCTCCAGTCATCAGTCTGGCGTTGAAGTGGTCATTGCGTAGTGAGTCATCACCGTAAATGGTGTAGTAGCCGCAGGAGTTGTGTGGACTGTTGACCCAGATCTTTGAATGAGGGTGGGAGAGAAAAGTATCAATAAACTAATCTATGAATAGAACTGAAATAACTCATAGGCTGTTTACTTCGTTGCCCGAAAGTTCGAACAGAATGCTCCGTTTTCTATAATGTATATGTCCGTTCCAGAAACAAAGATATAGGGAAGGGACGATGACTTGAGAGAGGATGGCGGCACTAGGAAGAAAAAAGTTCACAGGCAACAGCTGAATAATCGCAACAGGATGGAGAGAATCACGAGTCTATAACCTTGTTTTCTGACAATTCATCTGAGGAAAAAAATCAATCCAAAGTGAGTTCCCTACCTCTCCCAGATGAGAGTCAGCGCACTGCCCCATGGTTTCTGGGTGGGCAATCACAACCTTCACCCCCGGTAAAATCTGAAAAGATGGGGAGGGAAATGAAAAAAAGTAATGCCATCATTTCACAGTGACAGTCCCCGAGCCTCGCTGGATAGGACAACGTGCCTTGATTGCTCTAGGAAAAACATTTCCCTCTGTGAAAGGCATCTGTAGGTAAATGCAACAAGCTGATTTTGAGAAAAGGGCAGGCACTTATGCCATGTTCAATATATTTTAGGTTCATAAGAAGATCTGTAACAGAAATATGACCACTACTTTTGCTCCGACAACAAGTGACCTTCAATTCTTATGTGTATCCTCTATACTGGAAGGGTCATTATGGACAAAGCCGGTGAGACGTTACTGCTGTAGTACAAACAGAAACACTGCATGCGGCATGCAGTCTTAAATTTGTACCATGAGTGAATTTTCGGCGAGTCACAACACCTTCAGAGGCACTTGCAATTATGCGCATACATAGCCTGTACCCCAACGTGGGATTATGCAGTAATGACTCTTAATTCTGGTAATCTGGTTCGTCAACAGAATACATTCTTTTTGGGTAGGTCTGACACTGTCTGTAACGGTGATATGTGGCTCGAGGTATTCCTGCAGGTGGGCGATGGGTTTATCAGATGCTGGTTTACCTTGCCAGATTCCATAAGGCACACACTCTGCGGACTCCCCTTCTCAACGATGGTCACTCTATCGTTACGTAGTGCCCTCGTGTCACAGTACACCTGGGTTGGGTCTGGACTTGAGGCTCCCTAAGACGGGGGAAGAAAATTGGTGGCCCGGCATTTGATACATCTAGTGCAGAAATGATCCCTTATTGCAAAATGTTTTAAGTATCCCTTGACAAGGGGTTCACCAGCAAAAAGTGAATGTGGAAGAATGGCTGGTTGGCTCTGTTGGTAGAAAACAGGAGTGGCATTCCAGGTTTATATAATTCAAAATCAGAAACTTTTCCTTGTTTAGGTTGTAAAATTGATTGTGCTAGTATTGTCATTTTCTTTAGTTTAACGATGAATAAACTTGTACATAAATATTAAATATTTGACAAAGGGTCACACCTGTACAAAAATGCTACCAGAAACTGTCACATGCAATTTATAACAAACATTCAAACACACAGAAATCCACAAGGCCAATAGTAATGGTGAAGTGGGATACACAGACTACACAAGGGAAATTTTCACGTAGTTACTGTGGGTAAATGCAAATAGTAGAGAGGTCAACTTGACACAGTTCATTTGCAACAACTAACGTCAGAAGGATAATGCAATATCTTATCACACTGGCAAATGAGGCACAATTATTTCAGAGGACATTGGACGTCTCCACGTCTTGAGTGTGAGATGAGAGGACAGGCACATGTACCTGAAGTCCAATGGCAACATTGACTCGGCAGCCGAATGAGGTGCTGACAGCTCGGGCAGAGAGCCCCAGGCTGCGGAACAGCTTGGAGAAGGAGTTGGTCAGCGCAATCCTAGGCCTCTCCTCGGCCACAATGACGCAGGTCCGCACGGCTGACAGGTTGATCCCTTTGGCCTGCAAACAAAGGAGACCTTGTCAATCCTTGCTTAGTGCTTGCTCGCACTTTCTTTGCCCTCTGTCTCTGTGACCCAGAGTTACAATCCCATGTGGGCCGGAGTGTGGATCAGGTTCTCAGTCCACCTGACACTGTGCATTTTCCGCCAGGATACATATCTGGGACTTTTTTCTCGCCTCTAAAAGTGAATACTTTATGATTGTCTTCTCTCTACAAATTTCTTCAGGTTTGTGAGCGCCTTTGGTATATTTGAAACATCCTTCGTTGCTTTACCAGAATATAACAATATGAAAATTAAAAACCCACAATGCTCATGTTTTGGATTTTGCTGTAACTGCCACATGAACATGTTCAGTGAAATCAACAACCACATCATCTATCTTTGAGGTTTGGGCATGTTTTCACCCTAATTTTCAGCGGTTCAAAAATGTGCAATAGGTCTGGATTTTTTTCATTATGTCATAGATCTATCATCATAATGATCAAGACAATACAGCATGGGCTGAACCTGTCCGACAAGCATACATACAGGCTTTTGAAAAAAAAACCAAAAAAAACTAGAGTTTTGCATATATCTCAAACATTTCCCACAGCTGTAGGACCTAGAAACTTGGAATTACTGCACATTGTAGCCCTACAATTCAACTTTTTCACCATATTGAAACCTTTGGCAAAACTCCATGGAACTTGGACCATGAGTAGGTAATACCGACTTTAGCAGTGTAGGGCTGTGCCGAATATCCAAATATCCAGATATTCGTTCAAGTATTGAATATTCAAATATTATTTTCCGAATTCGAATATTCGAATGCAAAATTCATGAAACTGAAGGGAGACGTTTCTTTTGTTTTAAATGCAAAAAATTGCACTGCCGAGGCTTGTTACTAAGCAGACTCATATAAAAAGCGACAGAAATCTTGCAACGATTCAAAAACTAATTTATTCATTACAAAATTTTAAAGGACACAAACTATTTTAGTCTCTAAATCTTGCTAAATGATGGCTGGAGATACTCCCAGATGTGAGAAGCAATTACAGTGATTAAAATGTGCAACTTTGTAAGTCAAATATTCAAATAGTGACTTATTCGAATTGACTCAGCCCTATGGCAGTGTGACCCTGACCTAGCCAACAACCATATTTCTACTGGCCATCTCTGAGGTGCAGCGTTATGAAAGCCACAGCGGAGTCTGGTTTAATACCAAAACAAGCCTACCTTGAGCGCTCCGGTAGATTGGCCCAATCCTTTGGTGCAAAGCTCCAGAACCGAGTAGGAGCAGAACGTGTCCCTCACTGCATAGTTGGAAAACACAAAAAAAGGCAATAATTTCACGCCCACATATGCACCATTGATTATCTGTGACTTATCTACATGTAAACTGTTTAAGTCAAACAAAAAGTCAAACAAAAATTACAAGTAACCACCTGTGAAATAACTCTGTCAGATTTTGGATCAATTCATCTGCATAGGGTGTCATGGGACAGACCTATGGGTACATTATATTGAAGAAGTTGGTTAGCACACAAAAACTTAAAAACACCTTTCAAGCCAACACAATAGTCTCTACAGTCACTCACAAGTACTGTATACTGCATACACTGTAAAACAATAGCTCCAAACCAACAGTGTTTGTTGCTTTGAACCTACCCTTATGCTGACTGAGTGCACTCAACCAAAGAGAAGGGTTCGTTTCTATCTCAGCAGGTGGAATTAGGATTGACTGATGTCCCGAATACACACTGCAATGTCACAGAGAAATATGTACCTTGATTAAAAACCATCTACATTACCAATAAATCTTTATTACAATGACAGGTTCTGCTCACGGAAAGATAACCCTTGAGGGTTAAAGGAAAGTTTAATTATATGCAAATATGCTGCAAAAGCCATGATTATCTTTGGCTAAGATTATCTAGATGTACAAAAAATTTGCCTGAAGACTTTGAGAGTTTTAATTTTTGAATATTTAAGTTTAATGTTTTGGATTTAAACTGCATGGGTCGTATACTGTGACCTGAACTTCACTCCATTTCTGGAAAATCTGCACGGGGGTTCACACAAATAGGTTCAAATGTGGATCAAGTGTGTCTCACCTAGTGAGTACCCAAAGGACAAAGCCCAGGCCACTGTAAGGGTCCAGACACAGGCAGACTACCCTGGATGGGTAGAGCTCGCAGGCAAGCTTCTGGGAGCGGCACACTGCACTGGCTGAGGCGTGGGACATCTGCAACAACCAAACATATCAAAGAATTACTGCGACACTTATCCCAACTGCAAGCTGAAAAATGTGATCGATCATTTCTGCGCGGGGGCTAGAGTCCAGTCGCACACACATTACCAACATCTGGCCACAACAAATTGTTGGTGCATGTTTAGCGGGAAGTCCTTTGTGAATGTTGGTGACATCGACAACTAGATAGTCAGGCATATTTGAGTACAGTCTGTTGTTGATTTGCACTGTCAGACGACAGAGCGATGTTTCGCACCACTCACAGCTAGGAACTGTTTGCACCTAAATGCCTCAACAAAAGCACATGTGCATATTTGCCAATAAAGCATGTCTGGAGGATGCAATGCAACACTGGAGAGGAACATAAGTCTGGTACCCAGTATTCAAAGGATTGAACTTTCATTAGATTACTGACACAGCGACCATTCAGAAACTCTTCAGCAGATGACTGATCATGATCATCTGTAATTGGAAATTCTGCCCAAGTAAGACTCCCCTGCGTTGCTAGCTGCGACTACACCACTGACCTTGACACCAGCCAGCATCCCTGTGGTCGACACACTAAAGTCAAGGTAACACATCATCTCGGCGGTGGGAGCCCTGTACGTACCGCCCAGTTTCTTCTTGGGCAGGTCATCCATGTCTAGAAGCTGGGGCCAGGTCTTGACATCAACTGTGCCCATTGCCTCCTGCCGATCAGGAAATAAAAAAATGTGCACATACCATTGTTTGTTTAAAACACAATCATACTAAATAATGTGAATTCTGGGAGTTCGATTAAATAAAAATGACATCCTGGCTTTTCAAAATTTCTGTTCAGTCTGTTTCTAAGCTTTTCCGAGCCTTCTATTTTATGGCCCCTTTTGATATCACACCCAAAGCATTATGGCAGCTTGGGTTTTCCACCTGCCATTTTTATTGGGATTTTCTAGGTGTAAGTCTGTTTATTTCTCCAAGTCCTAGAAACGAGTGAAATTTCTAGCGAAGTGCTGAGTACCAATGGCAAATTTTCAGAAGTCATTAGCTCTGATTTGAGGAAGAAGTGAGTGAAATAAAAAAAATTACCTTTGACTTCAGGAGTTTGATGATAGCGGCTGTGGACAACACTGCAATGGACTTGCTGACTTCCACAATCATGCGCACCGTGGGCAGAGTCGTCACAAGGTTCTGGGGGTGAGGGGGCCGCACAGTCACGGGAACAGCACCTGGTACCGGTTGATTTACAAAGACAGCAACGTTGTATCAAGCACTGGCATAAGTGCGTGTATTTACATCCCAGGAGTGAAATGGGAAATTCAAAACTTCGGATCTGTTGCACAGCAAATGATTTCAACATCAATCCAGGTGGATGGACAACTGAAGACGGACGGCACAACATTTTGATCCCAATGAAATCTTTCTCATTAAAAACAATCTCCGCTAAGAATGAAGTGTCAGGCGCCATTACTTTTTTCAGATTTATTCCAGGTCACTGAGGTATACAGACGTTTGACAGAAATTTTTGTAACTTTTTATTTTCTTTTTTTCAATGGAAAGTGCAGGAGACACTGACCAATGTAGAGACAGCCGTAAAAGGCAGCAATGAGGTCCACGCCAGGGGGGAAGATTAAGGCCACGTGGTCACCCGTGTTGATGCGTCCCTTCTCCTGGAGCAGAGCTCCAATCTTCTCGGCTTTCTTGTGGAGCTGGCTGCAGGTCAGGGCCAGCGATACTGCACCCTGTCGAACAAGAACAATCAATAATCTAAATACCCACACTGCAGTGTTGTCGACTTGAATTGCTGAGGTGGACGTCTGTTGCAATTTATGTGACTTGAGACTTGACTTGGAAAAAAAGACTGTGACTTGATGCGACTAGGGAGAGAAATGACTGGACTTGATTTGAACAAGCCATTAAAAAGTTTTGCAGACATAAATACAAGAACAACCCTTTTAGCCCATGAGAAGTCAAAAATCAAAGCTCACTTTGCTGACTCCCATGGGGAAATTTTAACTTCTGTCAGGTTCGTTAAAAATATTATGATTAAACACAAAAAATTATTATGAAAATCAGAATTTGAATTTCCATTTCTTAAAGGGAAGAAAGTACAATCTTGTATTCAATATCATGTAAAAGAGGAACACTCACATTGGAATTGAAATATAACAAAATGAAATTTAGAGAAAATGAAAAAAAAAACCAAATGTATAACTAAAATATTGGAAAAGCCACATAAGATCTCAGATTTCTCAATTTATATGGAATCTCAAATTTCACGATTTATAAAGAATTTTGTAGATTTTGATTCATAAAACAAAGAAAGTCTGACTGGTTTGATGTCACATGATTACAGGTGCAAAACACATGAAGTGAAGTGAAGAACAGCTTGGGGAATCTTCTCTTTCCAATTTTGAAAAGAAACTTATAAAAGGCAATGGTAAATTTTAAAAAGTACATTTAAAGTTGCGAGTATAAATCATTTCCAAATCTTCATCCTCCAAATGGACGTTTTTGGAGACTGATGTCGACAAAATGTCAAGCAAATCTGTAAAACTGATAATGAAAAGTGTTTGATTTGACACAGAATGACCAACAGCCAAAACAAAGTTGAGGGAGAAATATGTCTACAGTTGGACTCACTTCGAGATTAACATGCACGCATTCTAACCCACAGCACAGCTGTTGTATTTTATTCCAAACTGTCTTACTTTGTGACAAACTGAAAAGGGCACCAACAATATAATATTTATACAAAATGGCTCTGACCTGTGGCTAGGGGTGTGCATTTCTGGATATTTTTGGAACCGGGTACCATTTTTTTTGTCAACATCGGGTACCTTTTTATCAAATGGATTGTTACCTTCAGTTTGTAAATTGTCTTTTTTTGGGTATATGAAACAGAAAAACAAATTTTCACGAGGAGCATCAGAACAGACGAGAGCTGCAAACCACCAATGCACCAGCAACCGCTCATGGGAAATGTCCCTGATGCTGCAAGACCACGTACACGTGGAATGCATGCGCACAGTGTAGTGAGCACTGGTCGTGTCGAGTGCGGACCAGATCAGTGCTACATCCGTCACAGGTTAAAAGGCTTTTCTGTACAAAAATACCTCCGTAACTCGAACAATGCCCTCATCATTATATCCACTTATTTTGAAGATTCTGATTCAAAAAACTGCCACCAAAATGCTTCAAACGGTGTTGAAAGTATCAGAAGTTGATAAAGGTTTAGGATTCATCACTGCCAAATGCATTTCTTTTCTCACGGGGACCAGTTGTATGCACATTGCATAAACCAATGTTACCTGAAACTGCAATCCTGGCTTTCAAGCTACTGAGGCTAACCTGATTGCTAATGCGGGCCCAATTGTAGTCCCCTTCAGGCGGACCAATCGCTGACATTGCAGCATCCAAGTGACCGCAAAAGGGAAGGTCATGTGACCACACGTAGGGAAGCCCAAGTGAAAAAAATAGTACCGTGTGCAGTGCTTTACGTTGAAACAAGACTAAGCGATATGAAAGTTTTGCCACAAGACGGTACCATGATAAAGTGGTTTATTTTAATAAATAATTTCTTTAACTCCATTCACCTGAGGTTCAAGTTGTCGAGATTTTAATGTATAAATACTTCCACAAGTGACATTTGACTGACCAATGGTACTGTGACCTGTCAACATTTCCCTTTTCCAAATGAAAGAAACACTTAGATTTGAAATGCTTTTGTGCGCACAGAAAACATCCCTCCTGCTTTTTTGTTCAATTCCTCATCCACAGTTCTGCTGAATCACTGAGGAAATTCATATTGCTTTAATTTAAAAGTAATTTTGAAACTGAAGTTTGAATGATGACTACGGCATATTTCTTGGTATCACAAACTCAACTGGTTCTCTGACTCTTTGGGTTTATGGCGCACATTCAGTGCTTTTAATAGTTACCAGCTAATAAGAGGCTGATGAACAGCACAATTTGTGCGTGCTCACTACTTACTGCACGTGTGGAATCTCAGTACCGCTGGCATCTTACACAGTCCGCTCTAGCTTCATCGTCAATCCCAACATAAAGTAATTTTCATTCAAATTGTTTTATTTGACAAAACTACTCTTAACTTAAAACAGTAAGCACTACCACTTCCGCACAAAAGTAGTTTGGGCCGACAGGGTTTGAAAGTTACAAATACAGTCAGGCAAGTGTACATCAACTGCGTTTCCACCTCAGAAGACAAAATTCCTTCAGTCTCTTGTTCATAGGTTTGGTACAGTCATTTTCCTAGTTCCGAATCGCGAAAATTATTCGGTAAGATTGCAGCTACAAAAATCCTCAAATTTGAGTGAAATATGGTCACAAGTCAACTTTATGTTTTGGAGATACATGTAACTCAATTTTTTTTTTCAAAATCTAAGCTTTTATATTTGGATCACAGGATTGACAAAAGTGAAGACGACGCCTTTCCTAGTTCTGGATCGATTTTGGATCGAGACAAAAACTTCTTCACAAATAAAAAGTAACCATGCGAAATATCCATTTTCAGCCAAAACCATTATAAAAGGTTGCTTTTCTACTATAAAGAATTCCAATGAACTAAAAAGTAGAAATTGCATAATGTTTGACTTGAATTTTCAACTGTACAGTGAGCTATCAACAGTACGCCCCCCTGCGCCGCACAGTTGACGAACCCATTACGTCACATACATTTCTGCTGCATCCGAGTAGTTGAGTTCGCAACAAATTTGCGTGGTAATGCGGCACGATCCGAAAGTAGGGAGAAAACTTTCAGTTTTGGGTCAATTAACAAAAAACAGAAACTCTAAAAGTCATTTTGATTAAGCAGACATTAAATGCAAAAGTTTATATTACTATTCAATATAAAAAAGCATTTGAAATCACACGTAGTGAGTGACCTATCCCTCCGTGAATTTTAGTCGGTTTTTTCTCTTTTGTGAACTAGGAAAACTCCCGAACTAGGAAAGCGACTGCAGTACAATGGGCGGTGTACATAACACCTCAATCTCGGAACTGACGTTTCATGTATGACCGCGGGGCCAGGTTTTCAGCTGCACAGTGATTTTTCAGCAAGTCTGCAATTCAGTATGAAATTTTACAGACATTTTATACATGGATGTTTGTTCCTAATTTATTTATTTTTTATACGGGTACCCGGCCCGAAAAAATGGAACCAGGTTTTGATGTTGACGGGCAGGTACCCAGGTACCGGTACCTGGCACAGGCCTACCTATGACAACGGCATAAAATGTCTCAGCGGAAAACATAAAAATGCACCATTCATGTACAGTAACTTCACTCATTTATGAAAGAAAAAAATGGGCAAATGGAGTAAAGGTCACCATCTAAAACTGAAACGCTTACCTTATTGTTGAGAAGAGTGAAGAGTACGTGGTCAGGGGTACTTTGGGCACGCCATTTCAACACCTCAGACAAGAACTGATACTAGAACAAAGAAAATAATACCATAACGGCCAAGTTTAATTGGGAATTCTTTTCAGTGGGCCTCAAGGGTTCAAATCAGGGTTACAGTGGAGTATTTCGTGAGCACTTGAAAAATCACTTTTCACTAGATACCACACACACACACTGGCCGAAGGCCTTCCAACACGGACTAGCGTCATCTTTGCAATTTATCAAGTCATGTTAACATAGTCCTGATTTATTGCTCTGTGATACCCAGCCCAGGTATACCTTTATCTCTCCCAAATAAAAATTCTTAACGACATCAGGAGAAACAATAGCCCCAATTCCCTGTTTGTAAGAATAACGTACTAAAGACTCAGGAGTAATCAAGCACTAGATATGAACTGGAAGCCGAATCAGACCCTGCTGCTTAATAGTTTAAGCAGAACAGTTGTCTTTACTTCACAGCATCAAATGTTGCTTAAACCTGAAGCACAACGTCATGGTGTGATTGTGCTAATGGTCGCACTCATATAGAGATTTCCACTTTGACATAAAGTTAAACAACTTCTTTCTTGGAGGGTGTCGTTTTGCTGAGCTCACTGCTTACAGTCGCCATTAAAATTCACGGAGCCTCTGTTAGTGTAAAATTGCCTGCTTAGCAGTGCTATGAAATTGGGTCCAGCAGTAAACTTAAGCCCAATTCTTCAAGATGGCTTCTGGTGCAAACCATGGGCAAACCCTATTTTACCTTCTTAGCAGCATCATTCTCGTCATCCAGTGTTCCAATGTCACGACCCGATGCTCCGGCTATGCGGGACCCGGCCACCAGGTTGCCCATCATGACCGAGGCCGGGCCGATGTCACCCGGCTTGGTCCGGGGCTTGGGTAGATTGGTCACACAACTGCAGAGAATGGCCATCGGTGAAACAATCAATAGGCATTCAACTCCTTGGATAACACTTCTTGGAACCTGTTCTGATTGTCTTATCATCTGCTCCTCCACATGAACCAGCACTTAATTCAATCTCCAAGGTCCAATCTCCAATTAACATCCCCGACATTAAATTACATCTTGCAAAATCTGAATGTTCGTATTAATTTTTACGGTGGGAAAAAATATAACGACTACAAACCATCCAGCTGGGTTTTGAAGGCAAACACTCAATGCATCAGTTACAGTATATAAGTTGTGTTAGAAGTTTTGTTATTGCCTTTTCATACAATCCCAAATCATGACAAAGACCACTGATTTTCATTAAATTGTTACATTTCCATTCTATTCCTTCTATTTATGACTGTCAAGTGGGTTTGCTATCCACTGATCCTCTAACTTCAACCGACCAGCCAACCCAAGCAAGCTTGAGGGTTGAGTGGTGAGCTTTCTGCACTTGTAAGCTTGAGGTTGTGGGTTGGAGTGCAACCCAAATAAAGCTTTTATTTGTTTCACAAGCGTACTCAATATGAGTGCAAAGTGTTTATGAATATAAAGGGCAAGACATTTATGGAAAAATTAACATCCCTGACATTAAATTACATCTTGCAAAATCTGAATGTTCGTATTAATTTTACGGTGGGAAAAAACCACATAATGACACAAACTGAACTGCAGGGCTAATGCCTTCACACTGACTGCTCCTGTCAAAAACTGTTGGTCAAAAATGGGAAAAAAAATATCAGAAGATAGCACTTTGAACAAGGCATTTTATCCCAGCGACTTGGATTTCATATCTGAGGAGACTTACGTGTGGGGACACATCAAGACGTTGGTAGGGTGGAGAGACCCTTCTAGAAATCGGTGCTTTGTGTCAGAAAGGTGAATCCCTCCAAGTGGGGTCTGAAAACAACGAAGGATCAATCTTTTTAAGAGAAGGAAGAGGAATCTTGTACAGAATGTCATCACTTTCCCAAGGAAATTTCTCAAGCATTAAAAAAACCACTCATGCTTCGTCAATTATTTTTATCCCCAAAATATCTTCACAAAATATGAAATATAACATATAACTACTAGCTCTTTGAGTCAAACTTTTTTGGGTTCAGCTTGTTTCAAGAGGTCCAACAAGATGGGAGAATTTGGAGGATTTACCTTTGGGAGTGAGTTGGGAGGGACCAGCGCCAAGCAGTACACGCCAACCTGGTGAATGCTGTCTATGGCTTGCAGGACACGACTCATCCACTGGAAACACTGTAGACAGATCACAAAGAAAGTACTTGAATAAGCATTGTTTGCAGTGCAAACAAAAACAAACAAAAAACCACCCGGTAATGGTCATGTATGGCAATCATGCCATCCACTGCATTCAGGACTGTGCAGCCCTGCCAAAATTATTCTCCAGCGGACTCAACATCTCAGTTAAAGCCACTGGATCTCAGCAGAGTGATGGACAATAAATTGAAAATGGGTCCCAATAAGAAATGTACAGGAACTTGAGCTCTGGAGCTCGTAATTAGTTAACCTCAAGTGGACTTTATGTCTGTACCTCTTCTTCGGTGGCCTCTGGTCTCTGTTCAGCTATGATGATCACTCGTTCGTCTCTCAAAACCTTGATGGAGAATACAGCAATCCTGAAAGGAGACAAACGAAGAACTTTTCCATTCACATTTATGCCATTCCCATTACGTTTGAAATTTCCGCACTTAACTGAAACAACCGCAACGACCTTTCTCATGAGAGATGCTTTTTCTTTCCATTTTGATCAATATCTCACGTTCTGGCAGACCCTCACCTCCCCCTGAAGATGAACTTCATGGGCTCCACGGCCAGGACGGTGGCGATGATGTCATCTGTGTTGTGTCTCCTTCCTCCGCACACCATCAGTCCGTCCACCTTGCCACACACGAACACCAAACCGCCCTAAAGAGAGTACCAAAAAATGGGGCAGTCAGTTCATGTAATCACTACCAGATGTATCAGAAATTTTGGAGGAGATATCTCTTTTAGCACCAAAACACAGAGAGTCCAAATCAGGAAAATCTTTTTGTTCAAATCAGCTATAATTCAATATTGCAACAGATGCTGGATTTGCCACAACAGAGGACAAAAGGTAATCCCTTGTACACCTACAACCAGTGGATCCAACATTGAGAACCCAAAGTCTGGCGGGCTACACAGTCTAAAGAAACTGGACTATGATGTGAAACTTGATCTTCGATTGAGTCAACTGTCTGACATGAGTGAAACACCTAAAACTGACTTGATAGCACTGCGACTTACAGGTCCTAGGAAGCCCAGCAGACCAGTTCTGACAAAACGCTCACTGCTGACTTCACTCCCATCATCCCCGAGTGGAATGACCTGAATGAGTAGATTTCAAACAAAGGTAAGTGAGTAATAGGGCCTCTGACATGAATGTAGGAAAGCATTTGCTGAAACTTATCACCCCTCTTTTTAATAATGCTTTGAAACTATCAGACATCCTTTTAGATCTACTGACAAGTAAATTATACAACACTTAAAGTTTGCCATCTTTTGCTGAGAGTTGTGGGAACTATTACTGTGATGCCATTCTAGGGAAAAAGGACGGGGTTTACAGAGGTTATTCTGTTCAAATTGCGAACCAATACCTTGGTTCTTGAAAACATTTTTTAAGGGGACTTTGCTCACTGGCTTACAAATATGAACTGAACAAGGAAAACCAACAAGATTACAAACTATGAAGACAAATTTTTGAAAGTTTGGCACTAAAATGGCTGTAACATTTCTGGAATTAAATCACACTTTTGTCAATGAATATGCAAGTTTCATTGGCAGAAAAACTAAATGGCTTCAAAATGCCCTTCAAAATCAAGAACGATAAATAAAAATGGGGCCAAATGGAACACAAGGGTGGATAATTTACAATAACTGTGTTAAATGTTCTGTTGCATACCTCCCTTCACACTATCCACAACAGTCAATGATTGTATCTTGTGAGTTACAGCTCAGGAGATTGAGGCCTTGCAGAGTTATGACAACCAAACTACTCACATTGAATGTTGTGTTAGTCTTTCCCCTCAGCCCCCAGTAGGAGGTTCCGACGGCTTCCGAGGCAACGCACAGCTCCCCGATCTCATCTGTCTTGCACAGCACTGGTGGCCCATCCACCTTGACCACAACCATGGCAGCTGTTAAATAGTGAAAAAAGCAATGTGTTCACGGTTACTTCCCAAGCCTTCCTCAATAAGAACCCAACTCCTTCTACACAATCCACTACTCTGCAAGAAAAACAATGGCACAGTTTTAATACTGAAGTTTTGATGGAGTATGGAGTCCCTTGTAAAGTATAGTGGCTGGGCTTGACCTTCCTTAACCGTGCAAAATCCTTTGAAACCTAATGCTTGATTAAGAAGAGTCAGGGAACATGATCCTTAAATTCATGGAAAAACCAAATCATTATGACTTCTTGCCACTTTCATCAATAAAAATAAAGCAATGCCGATGTGACAACCTTTACTGCCAACATGCGCATGTAATTTGAATACCAGACTACCATGTATCAGTGGGTGGTACAGTAATGACCGGCAGGGTCTAACAACTTACAGGAAGTGTAGCGTTATCTAATTCTCATTACGAAGGCCCAGAACAGATTCCAAGTTTACACTTACATCCTGGCATGACAACTCCAACATCTTGCAGAGTCAGTGAGGTCAACTTGTCGTCGGTGTCAACCCGAACGACGCCATAGCTCAGTCCCGCCATCGACAGCACACCACGACCTGAGGCCGTGCTCCCGGTCTTGCCCGGCCTGAAACCAGAGATGAAATCAGTTCTAATAAGCAGGGACTGCAACAGCAACAGGCTCAAGCCCTTGTATTGAGCATGTTGGCTCTATGCGAAAGTGTGATCCCTTGCCCAACAGCACCAACAAATATACATCATCAATAAATTAACTTTGACTTCCCAGGGTGTGTGTGGAATCATATTGAAATTGGAGGATTTATCCTAGTTAGTTGGGTTCAAAGACATTTAACCACCCTCACTCCTGAATACACACACGCTTCGGCATCATCTCGGAGCTCTTTTGTGCCCATTTAGTTGAAAATAGAACTGTAAACCCTCCTAGACCTTTACCCTCCCAAATCAGATCTTGCAAATGACGTGTCCCTTCTTGGCTGAACATGAGATAAAGCTTCCAGAGAATCTCCAGAATATTACAGACACCATCAAACAAAAGCAGTTTTGGATTAAAAGTCACACAGGATTTTGAAAAAACAATAATCTAAGAACCTTCTTAATATGTTCATCAAACTGACAACATCCAAAGAACATGTGAAAAAGTGATACAGTTTCATAGAATTTCAGGCGATGTAACAATCACCAGTAGGTTGTTCTTGGCATGGTAGCAGCCATCGGTGTTAATTAAGAAAAAGGTTTGAATCAAAATACCGCTCTACCTTCGCAGGGACACGGTCAGTGCTTCTGGGGCGCAGGCACAGGGGCACATGACCTCAGGTTTCAGGCCCCGACTCTGGAAGGTACTCAGGAATGCATCGCAGGAGGACAGGGACCCTGAGACAATGCAACAATGCAGGTATAAACAGGTTTACTGAATGACCATGTTCAACCAACCCACGTAAAACCCTTGCTCTGTGGATGATGCACCTTGATCTTTCACAAGCCTTCAGACAATACTGAGAACACTGCACTCATCAAAATACACTGGTGAAAGGCAAAACACCCTACACAAAAATGCCCTCTCTCACCTTATCTACCCTATGGGCCCTGTCAAGGCTAGATAGTTAGGGCCTGCAATGCACGTTGCATGAAGAGAGGAATGAAAGGGTCTCCATGCCAATATTATTACTGAAGTCACAATCATTCAAACAACAGTCCACCCAGCAAGGATGTGTTCCTGCATGAAAAATCTGTCCTTCCCATTTCTCTGTGCCACAAAAGAAAAATCATTTACTTACAACGACAAAGGTCATTTTCAAGCACTTTTCCACAAATAGACTTTAAGCCTCAGTGACAGAATTTTACAACATTTTTTGCCTAATCTAAAGTTAATAATAATTTATTTTTTTTTTACACTCACATGGGTTAGCCCCATCAGCCACAAGCAGCATGCGCAGGTTGCTTAGATTGATGTCCTTGTGCTCCTTCTGGGCCATCAAGCCCCAGTGCATATCCCGAGACTTGACCACGGCCAGAGAGGCTGAAACCAAAAACAAAACAAGCAAGGGATATGTCAGGTGTCAATCACAGGTGTACGCTTGGGTAGATCGGTGGCATGACCATCAGTTGGAACATCATGGTTCCACACCAGATTGGTCACCGGCTGTGTCTTCTATAAACAAATCTAAGAAGATGCTATTCCTGCGGGGGCTATCATACTCAAGCACAAGTTTTAACTTGACCGTCTGTGTGCCTTTTAGCAAGTTGCAACAACCTACTGGTCTGAGAGAAATGGAACCAGTGCATTACTTGCATGCGTGCACAGGATGGCCCCACAGAAATGGCTTACTAGTTCTACTTCTAGTGTAGACTATGGAAAACTCTACTATACAACCTTGACACTACATCCTACACGTGACATGGTTTTGCTCAAATATCTTCAAAACAAGAGGTCTTAATGAATCATTGAAAGTACATGTAAGCTTAGGCAGGAAGCTCTTGAGAATATGTTTCAGGTGGAAAGACAATTTAAAACCAACATTCTTTCTGGGCACATTACCTTTGTATTTTGTGACCATGTGCATCCAGGACGCGGGATTCACTTTCATCAGAGAGTACGGCACAAAGATGACGTGCATTCCATTGAACACACTCTGAACACAAAAAGAAATTCAATTCATCAAATATGTATGTGCATTTGAGAAAACACTCACATCTCTGTGTTTACAAGTCAGGGATGCTTGTGGTGGTTTTCAAAATTAAGCTAAGGTTAACTTTTACTTTTTTTTTTTAAATGGGATCAACACTAAGCCTGAATTGAATTGACTTGGCTATAACTAATTTTTTCTTAGGCTAGACAAAATTTGGGTTAGGCAAGAGTTTGGGGTTTTACAAGCTTTGGGAAGGAAGGGAAATCATGTTCCACAATTGTCTTTCTTTCATTATATAAAAAAATGTCACCTTCCGGGGGGGAATGGGGGTAAAGTAAGAGCACAGCCCAATTGGCCCCCGCTTCTGGATCAGCCAATGAAACTAGCTTATGATCGCCAACAAAATGACCTTGTGACATATCAAAGTGCTGCATTGTTACTCGGTGTCTGTGATAAAGGTCTGTGCAACCGCGCTGTAGTGGAACACTGCAGAAGTGCTCACAACTACTTCACCGACACTCGTAACTGCTTCACAAGTGGGCACAAGTACTGTAGTACCAATGTACACTTAAGCCACAAGCTATGCATTCATGAACTGCAACAAAGACATTCCTTTGTTACTGTTCGGCCGCATGTACTTGTGAGGTACTCAACTATAACACTGCTAGTCAAGGACACTCACAGCTAGTATGCTATGCCAGAGACCCACGTCTCTCTTGAAGTCCAGCACGTTGACCATTGTTTCAGATTCAGAGAAGTTGCACGCCACGGTCAGTGTGCGACAATGGTACAGCATAGCCTTCCTTGTCACAGTGACTCCCATGACGCTGCCATCTTTGTCACTGGTGTACTGTCGAGCAATGCAGAATAACAAAGGAGACGAATTGTAAAGTATGACAAGTAATTTGAGGCTGCTTGAACAGAAACTTGCTTAGCACACAAATATTGGCTTAGCAAGAACAGGTTAATAGTAGTCACAATTTCACCAGTGTTCACGGGCTGTGACTAGTTGCAAAGCTAACTTCTGCTTCCTATCTTGATGAAATTCCCACATTTAACCCCAAGAATGCTGCACAAAGAGAGATTGTCAACATTCAAAACATCTGTGACATCCAATTGAATATACACCTGTACTGATTAGCACACTTCCTGTCCTCGCTGTAACCAAAGTAAGAAAAAAATGTACTCTTACATGAGAAATGTACATTTATTCCTGTGCATATACATAGCAACTCACAAACAGCCGGTTCCAGCGAGGAAACGGTCAAGGAACTCAGCTCTGCAATGCATGAATTTTCATTCCCACTCTAAAATCAGCACCAAGTTATTAACGATCCATATCCAATTCATTCCAATGTACCAGGAATCAAATACTTGTGATCTGAAATTTACAGGGGCTTGAAGACTCTATGAAAGTGTAGTATCATTCCAAGTTTGGGTTTGGAATTGGTTTTCGTATGGCACTCCTAAAGCCTAATCATGATGCGGACATGGGTGGAGAGTGGTAAAACCAAACTAATCTCACCTCAATGTAAGCAGGTGCGTCATCCGCCATGCGTGGGGGCACCTGCCAATCCTTGGCGGGTTTGCTCAGGTGATCTATGACTTGCCAGTTCATCTTAGGCCATCCTGTGTATTGAAAGACAAACTGAAACTCTGTCTCTGTGCTTATACATATGTACTGAATGTAATCAATACTGTGAGCTTTCAATTGCAAGTTGCCGGTCCGAGGTTCTCTGAGACAATACATGAACGTGAAATCAAAACTGGTCAAACAGGTCATGGAAAAAACAGTTCAAGAACCTTAGATCTCATATATCCTTAAAATCCTGCCAAGCAGAAAGTTGTTATAACCAACAATGCTATGAGGAGCATTAGGCAATAAACCAACATTCCATTCGCAGCTCCATTTGCACAACTAATCACTACAATGAAAAAAAAACACCAAAAACCAAAAGGCAAAGCAGGTTCTTCGCTCAGATTTGAGAGTCAGATGACTGCCCATTCTGAGAGGCGGGGAGATCCACTCAACTGCACAAAAACACTGTGACATACATGTATGTAGCTTGACAAAAGTTCACTCGCTAACACCTTGCCCACTGCATAGCTCAGAGGCCATTGTGTTAATTAAAACCAATCGTTTCACCTTTTTTCTCATTTGTCATTTGTGGCACCACACTGCATCAACTGAAGTTCTTACGTGAATCAATTTGCTGTTCAAATCAATTTGCTGCCGTATAATAGTAATTCACTACTTGAAATTCATCCTCTTTCCCCGTAATGATTAATTTCTATTTGTTTAAAATGTGTAATGTATCTCAGGGTGACATGGCCAAGAACAAGCTTAGGCTTTCTATCAGCCACTGCCATTCATCCTCTTTTGCTGTATAGTTTGTAGCGTGGTGGCAAACTACCTGTTACAATGAGAGCAATGTTACGAGATACATCAAATTCTTATGACGTAACTCAGTTACAACACAATCCCAACGATCGCTTTACCTCGGAACCTGATGATCTCCCCTTGCTGTGTCTTGGGCAGCTCCTTCAGGCAGATGGTGGAGGTCAAGGCAACAGTCACGCCAAGGCTCCCCAGGAGAAAGCCTATCTGCTGGCTGCCAGCATCCTGTGGGGAACAGTGGGTGAGATTGGAGGGAAATGAAGTGGCCCCAAAATAATCACTGGAGGTTTTGGGGCCTCCACAGCAGTGTAGGGTATGTGGCATACATTCATGTTTGTCCAACGTTAACAGTCAGACCCCCCTACATGCTTAATTCTTGTTTTCTTTATCAACTGTTATATGTAAAAACACCTTAAAAAGGGAACTCAAAAGTTTCTAGATTTTAAAGAGATTGTTTGACAAAATCCTGAAAGCAGGAAAATCCAGTTTAAAAAAAATCCTGAAATCAGGACAAATTAAGACAAGATCGTCAAATCTCACCTCTGTTTGGACATATTTGTGAAAAATCTGTGGAATCTTCCTCAATGTTTTCAGTGTTACTTTTCTCAGAGCATTAACGGGGCAAACTTTGGACAAAAAATAGCCGGAAATTGCTCAAGCTACTTATATAATAATGCAAGCTAATAATGCAAGCCCTTAAACCCAACAACAAACAGCAATTATTACTTCTTTTGAACACAAAATGCCTGTATTTGTTACGATGTCCAACTGAGTCACATGTCAAAAAGAGATGATTACATTCTCTCAAATGCACCTGGAAACAAATGCATCACAATGTACTTAAGACTCATTGATCACACACTTTGACAGTGTGGACAGATATTGTGGTCAGCTCTCTACTCCGCTGTTATAAACCCTTTAAATTATGTCTTGCTACAAACTGAAGGGCCAAAAATGTACATGTATTCTGCAGTCACACAAACATACAAGTTAACGTTGGACAAAGCTAATGAATAGCAAACTGGTTTAATTGGCTAAAGAATTCTTGTAGGGCCATGTGACAGTGTACACAAATACAAAATGGCCTGATGAAGAAAACAGTTCAACTGGTGTAAGCTAATTTGGAAACTTTCTGACTCAGCATTAAAGGGACTCGTCATGCCTTCACCCTGTGATGGCATAAAGTCCAAACAGAAATTCTTAATATCAAACCTTTCGAGACAACGGTACATCAATGGCAACGGGTACCACGCCTGCAATGAGGCATCCGTACATGGCCGTAATGAAACCAGCCGGGTCCGAATTTGGAAACACAAGGGCAACCTGGGTACAACCAACAAAGAAAGAGTGAATGAAGCCAAAGTTAAAATTACATTTATCATTAAGCATAGAAATTCCAGGAATACAGACATGAATCGGTGGTGGAAAACCAGATGGATAATGCATGCTAAAAACTTCAGGAAATCTGAGGACTGGGCGTACACACACACAAATATTTGTTGAGGATATAGAGCCCTTCCCAATGCAATGTGAAATAACTGACAACATACAAGTATTTACAATTTCAACAGCTCACTTGCTTGCTTTTGCAACAACTCACAGACACACAAAGTGTACACAAACAGACTTGTTGCTTTTAGAGATGGACACATTCCTACCCTGTCTCCAGGCTTGAGTTGTGGCTCTCCTTTGCTGCCGATTTTGTGCAGCAAGTAAAAAGCAAGTTTGTTGGCCCTTGTCAGCAGCTTGCCTGTGGGGGGGGGGCATTACGAATACACTAAAGTCAACAACATAATGTACACACACACAAGGAGTATCAGAAACACTGAACCCTGTAAGCTCATTAAAATTCAAACACACCCTGTGGGACTGGGATAAAAAAGCTTTTCACAGTTCTTTAAGATTTTAAGCCCTGAACACCTAAAAGCACAAAATTACCACAACTCGAGCAGTTCCCCACAGTCAGGACCTTGAGTGCTACTGAAATTCAACTGTCAGTGGCAATCTTTGTTGTTTTGGACTTTTGAGGACTAAGTATGTAAAAGCTACAACCCTAATTTGGTGGATTCTGAGAGCACAGGTACATGAAGTCGGCAGAAGTATAAGATACATGTACCGGGTATGTTTACGTCTCTGAAACGTTAAGAGGATGGCACTTTGGACTCCTTTAATTCTAGACATTTGTAGATGGTATTCAACCTTTGTACAGGTAATCTTCAACAGTGGGACTTCGTGTAAACGGACATGTATACAATAAAATCACAAATATGAAATGCACTCTTAAAAGGAAAGTGTTCTGAGGACGTTGAAAAAACTTATTATGAGTTCTGTGAACTAAGTTTGCACATTCATGGTCAGAATTGCATATAAAAAGTCAATACGTACACTGAATCCGTTTCCCTGAAAAAACCCACAAAAGCTTTGTCATGTTTGTTGTCAACATACATGAGTAATTGAATTCATTTCAAGGAATTCCTCTATTGCATGGCATCCGTATGGACAGGGCAATTTTTCTTTTATTTCACTTTCATTTTCATGTGCATGTTACGCAAAATTTATACTTAAAGAAAATAAGGCTCATAAGTAACTCTAAACGCATGCACATGTACATATATTGCAATTAATTTTTGGATAAAATGTTATTTATACGTATAAAAACATTTACTTTCACTGATAAAGAATATAGTTCACAATTTGGTTCACTTGAATGTGGAATACATGATTCAAAATAAACAAAAAAAAAAAACAACTCACGGTACCATTTGAAACACTCACCATATGTAAGAGTGCAGTTGACTTTACCATTGGCATCCAGTGATGTGACCACGGTGGCCTTCTGGTGAGCGGTGCCATAGCGCTGCAAGGCAGACTCCAGATTCCTTGGCAAGCCTGTTGGTATCTGTTGAAGGGGGGCAAAACCGAAGATGTGCTTTGACCCTTATTATCTTATGTGTATTTTAGTAGTGCATTGAGTGGCACAATTCAGGGAACAGTACGTGTCCAGGGTAGAGCAAGGCTTCCACTTTGGGGGAAAAGTTAAAACATACTTGAAATCACAATGCAAACTAAGGTATTTAGAATCTGCACATGAACTCACACTGAGTTGTTCTCCAATGGCTGGGGTGATTGTGTTTCCTTCCGGTTTGGGAGCATTCGGGTCCATTTCTGTCACTGCAAGAAAACACAATATTAGAAACTGCAGAATTGAGATACCTGTATCCACAACGGCTGCAAATCCAACCTGAACTGCTACCTGGTGTACGAGTCAGTGCGGTATTCACACAGGCTCCGAGTGAGGACAGATGAGGCAAATTGCAAACTTTCTATGCTAAACGGGTCAAGCTTGCCCATAAAGTTTCATGTAGCTACATGTATCAGTGCAAATACATGTACATGTACAAATTGGGCTAAACCAATTTCCAACTACGGTTAAGTGTGCACACGTACAACACACGACATGTACCTTATTTATAACAACTACACATATTGGTACCCCCATGTGTGTAGAAAGATTGAAATGCCCTTGATGTGCACGCAGGCATGAAACTGGAGCTCAAATGCCCTCCAAACAACTTTAGACATGTATTTTTACCACCAGATAGCCAATGCGCACGGAACCCACAGAAATAAAAACATGGGCAGTACCCAGTATGTATACATCATTCTAATGATCATTTATACATTTATCGCAAATTTCGAGAGATAAATTAAGAAATCCCCAGAATAGGGGAAATGCATCATCTTCCCACTGGACAGGATATCTTCGGCTACGCTGGCGCTGGACGCAATATCTTTCTTTTATGTAACAGTCCATGGTTCCTTTGGGAACTGTCTTACTCATGGATTTACCAGATGAATTCACCAAGGGCAACCTGTGTGCAGGCTTGCACTGCAAACAACAATCCGGACCGTACTTCTATTGCTAGGAAATACATACATGTACATGTGCTAGTTACTTTTATCAACGAGATTTGTATGTCAACTCCAATTACTTATGAAAAAAGGAGGAAACTTGGTCTCACTTGGGCAACAAGTGCACTGTGCATAAAGACATGTACATTTGTGATAACCCCCGATAAACATGTCCAAACTTGACCTACATGTAATTGTAGGCCATCAGGATACACATGCCTGTGCTATTTTTACTTGACCTGTGTTTCTGTGACCTTTAAAATAGTAAAAAAAACATCAAAGCACACACAGCCAAGTTCTTTGACTAATTGAGCCCTACTTTCTTTAGGAAGGTACAAGGGCATTACACATGTACAAACTGTAGTTCAAAAAATGTGACAAGATTACGGTACTATGGAGAACCACAGTTATTTATTTATTTACAGTTTTCTTTAAATAGAGTAGTTTCCTCAGTTGTAGAACTGCTGTCCTTGAAATCCCTGGTTTTTGAATTTTAAACAATTAAAAGCCGCAATTAAAAAATGAATAAAAATTAAAACTTATTTAAATGTCAAGAAAAAAATGTAGAAATAAAAATAATAAAAATGTAAAAATAAAGATAAACAAGTCAGAAGTGTTCATCGGGCAGTTATAACTGCATCACACAATCGTCAGCACTTTCAGGCATCATGCATTCAAAATTTACCTTAGCCTTACCAGAGAAGACAACAGAAGAAAAAAGGATGACACAAAAAAAACTGAGAACAAAGATTCAGCACATTTTACCTTCTAACTCATCGTCGTCTTCCTGGAAGAACTCTTGCAGAGGTTTCCGCTTGGGTCTCTTCAGGGTGTTCAACAGTTGCTGGATCTTGGCGGACACTTTGCTGTTGGGCAGAGCCCCTGGGACAAGTTCACAAAAAGTGTGTAAGCTGAGATTGACTTAGCCATTTCAACAAGGGCACGTCTGTTAAAATAATGCTGGGTACTTGCCCAGCACACTTGATGAAATACAACATTCAATTTTATGGCCTGCTGAAAAAAAACAAAAACATACAAAATACAACACTTACACGCACAACCAACTAAAGCAATAAAAACCAGCCCTAATGTCATGCAGAAAATACAGCCTACATTCCATGTAAATGTAACAGGGTATTTTGCCTACATGTAGCAATACATGCATGGTTATTAAAAGTGAATATTTTTCGTACTTCAGCAAATATCTGAATCCAGGATATTATGCCCCCAGGCAAATACTCACAGACATATATGAACATGTGTATTCTGCAATTTCAAGCCCCCTAGTTCTTTGAACCGTAATATTCCAAGACCTTCAAACTACTCTGAAGGATTTGGAAGATGGGACAGCAACAAGAAAGCAGAGAACAGAAACTCTGCATGGGCCCTAAGCAAGCCTAAGCATTTGATTACAAAGAACGTGCCTCCGGTTTCCTGGGAAGTGGAGGATTCTGCAGCATCTAGGTGGCTTTGAACCAGAAACGCATCTTGAGGGATTTCAGGTAAAAAAAAAAGATTTCTGCAACACACTGGCCCTGATCAAATACTCAATGACTCTAGGCTTAGAACATCCACTGTGCCCTTGACAAATGTACATTAAGTCCTACAATACAAGCAACACATCGTATGGTAATGTGGTACAGTTTCCAGTCTTAATACAGGACTTTGTTGGTACCACAAGCTCCTAGCGGCAGTCACAAGATTTGTGGCACATACTCTTAGGGCCCCATTCTGAACTGGAAAGAAATAGTTAATGCACACAGAACACACTCAAGACTACTGTATTTGTGCAACAAGTTTTCAGGGCCAACACATCCTTAAATTTCACAGAATCTCTACGTCCAATTTACAGCAGATTTATTGAGTGAGATTTTTCAACAATTCTTCTGCCAGTTCCCATCGTTTAATTTTGACAATTGTGACATTTGGCTCTGATATTGAAAAAGTGCTAGGAAACCAAAGTTCCTTACTGTAGGATGCGCCATCGTGCTCGTCCTCCTCTTCATCATCGTCCAATTGTCTTGCAGCGATGTACCCTGAGCTAGTTGTGACGTCGGGAGGGGGCTGGGCTACCGGCATAGGAGAACTTGCCACTGACAACGATAAAGATGATCAAAGACCTTTATTGTTTGGATATCACAATGGTTCCAGTTTAACTCTGACCAAGGGGATGGAGGAACCTCCCCCCATTGTTTTTCACTACATTGTCACAGCACATTTTTTCATAAGCAAACCGTCATTCTGACACCAATCTTGTAAAATAGGATAAAGAGCGTTCTTGTAGTGCTCATTTTTCTAGAATAGGTGAGCCATAATTTTTTTTTTTCTACTGACATGCTTGATGCAAGTAGAACGATAAGTGTGTGGCCATAACAACAAAGCCGTTAAGTTGGAATGAGATGCATTTCTACTGATCCAGAGTGTCTTTACATGCATGCCGCATTTTAAAAAGCTCTGACAGCTGTGAGATGTTTAAAAAAAAACTTTTTTAGGGGAATATGCGATGACAGTTTAAGATGTCACCAACTAGACTGGACTTCCCAGGTTTACTGAAACTAGAAACAAAGGCTTCACCGTGTTCACTGGGATTTGCATTTGGTGTGGGGGGGGGAATTCAACATGGCAGCTCGAGATACGGACAAATTCAAAGGACAGACTGTTGTTGCCAGAGCTCTGAAAGTCACTTTGACTGTGGTGCTCTGTGACAGATAACATGGCTGGCTACAAATCCATAAAACAGGTGAGGGCTTGGTCACGTTGATTCCAAGGGCAACATGGTTTGAATGGCAAATGGATGAATAATTTGAGGTACTTGTATATGTGGTATCTATCTGTAACGTATCGCACATGTACAGTGTTAGGTCTATCAGTGTAGATGATATACACAACTGAGTAAAGCTTTTGAGCTTTGAGAAATTTAGATGTGTTCAAGGATAACCCTGTAACCTTAAAGTACACACCAACACTATTTTGCTCACAACATTTTCAATTGTGAATCCTATATACACCGTAGTTGAAATACTGCACGTGTCAGCTGAATACTCAAGAAGAACTCTGTACTCATTCTCGCACTCATAAAAAATAAAACTCAATTACAATACCTGCTCAACATGTAACTGGAGAAATACACTGCATGGCATTGTTATTCTACTAGTAGGTAAGCTTTACCAGTCAAAATGACATTCGCAGGCAATCCATGAAGGGAATGCTCAAACATTCATTTGTGGTACTCACTGCTGCTGGCCACATCTAATCTCCTGGCCCCGCCCCTACCGAGGTGGCCATTGGCCGCCTGCCGATTCACCAGTTCGCTGAAGCCCGGCTCCATGCCCGGCAGGCGGAAGCTCCCTGCCGACGATGGACGACTGCCACTTTTCCGGTCTCCCAGGCGATTGAGCGATGAGGTCGAGGAACGAGAATCGTCATCTGTGTCGGAATCTGGAAACGAAAAAACAAACAGATGCACGACGTGCAATTCAAAAACAAAAACACAAAGGTACAATGGCATAGTTTGTGACTCAACAGACATGAGACATACATTTACGAACACAACCAAGTCAACAGGTGACTCTGACAAACTCGATTTTGAAAAAGCCAGACCTTTAGACTAATAAGCAGGAAGCCGTGGGTTTGACTGCCATCCAAGCTAGCTTGATGGAACTGTTCTCAAAAGCTCTTGGGAAACATACCACATTTGACACATACAAGTGCAAATCAGGTAAGGCTTAAATACAAGTTTGGTCACAAGCACTTGTTAAAAAAAACAAAAAGCATTGTGCCGAGTGATTTTTGGAAATGTAACTCATAGAGAAACCAAAAATGTTGCTCTAGACACATTGGCCTGTTTATATTTATTATGCCTCCTTTTGGCATCATTGGCTTTTTTGCAATTTTGCGAAAAAGGCATTCTTTTTGTTCTTTTTTTTTGTTCTTCTGCTCAAAAGCCCCCTTTTTTTAGTCATTGCGACTTTAGTGCTTTTGCAACTTTGGATCTTCATCAAACTTATACCAATGCAGAACACTTATGCATAGATGGTCCTAGAAACCTAACGTCATGATGATGTCATCAAGTGATTTATTATTGATTTTTACATATTTATTTTAGCCCATTGACTTTGTACACATTTTCAAGGCACAATTTGGGTTACTTTGCAATCCCCAATCATCATCAAAGTTACAGCCGGTAGAGACCATGATGCAAAATTATTGCCTAATTTATGACGTCATGATAATGTCATCACCTTACTTTATATTGATTTTTGAATGTTTAATTTTTCCCCATATGTTTTGTACATGTTTTTTCAATAGCCAGACTTCGATACTCTTATAGGTCTGACTGGTTACATATTAGGTGCTTGCTTTTAGACCATGAGCTAGAGAAGGTCCAACATGATGACGTCATCATATGTCACGTGACTTGACATTAAATCTGTAAACTTCAAAGCCTCATATCTCCTAAAGGACATGTCCGATCTGCTTGAAATTTTGCAGATAACTAGAAAGGGAAGTGTTACAGACAAAAGTTGACCTTATGTGAAGATGATGTCATCTGGAGACAAGTCACGTGACATTAAAGGTGCACTCTTTAAGGCCTATATCTCGTGAAGTAGATGCCCTTTTGGGTTCAAAACTTGCAGATATCTTGAAAAGGGAGTGCTTTAGAGGAATATTGATCTTATGTGATGATGATGTCATCAGGAGACAAGTCACGTGACATTAAAGGTGCACTCCTTAAGACCCTATATCTCCTGAAGTACATGTTCTATCAGATTGAAACTTTGCAGATAACTTGAAAGGGAGGTTTTATATATGAAAAATGACCTGATGTGATGATGCCTCAGTTGTTCAAATGTACAAAAAAATGCGAAAAAGCCCTCTGTTCTGTTGTCAGACAGCTAAGCTCTTTTTTTGTTCAGTCTTTTGATGATGAAGTAAAACAACAAAGATGACCACTGAGAGAAGACCACAAGTAGGAGGGTTTCACACCCTGATGATGCAGCTGATAAACAATAGGGAACATTTAGGGGGAAACATTTATCTCATGACAAAATTGATTTGAGTTTGATTGATAAAAAAATCATGTACAAGTCCCATGACTTTGAGGCACACACGTACATACATGTATGCAGATGAAACATGCTCATTGGTTTATGTATTCAAGAACGTGACATTGTTGAGAAACAAAATCACCTATGATAACAGGCCTCAGGGGGAAAAATTGGACATTACAATAAACAACAACAATTTCAGAATGCAAATTTTCGGATCTACAGGTATATTTATTAACTGCCTACCTTCTCACTGCCTGGGACAGTTTTCAGAGCTTGGCGGTTCATTGGTACAATATACATGTAGAACAAAAAACTGGTTCACTGTACTTCTCAATAGACCGATTCCGCCTGCTAAGTCATGTGACCTACATGTACATCAAGTGACGTGAGTGGGTATCAAACATCAATAAACCTGGAATCTTCCCATAGCAAAGTGTGCTCTGAGTGTTGTTTACCAAAAATGAAGCCAATTTTCTGTATAGTACTCAGCACATCAGTAATCTACATGTAAGTAATTTACCGATCGTTGGCTTTGCTTTTGGTAAATTACACTTATGACGCTCTTTGCTACGGGATTACACCATGTTTGTTGATGTTTGATGCCCACTTTAGGTCACGTGGCTTAGTGGGCTCAATCGGTCTATTGGAACTTGGATGATAAGCTTTTTTGATTTTCTCGTACAGTATTTTTTACACAAGTACAAGAATGCATAGACACGTGATAAAACTTAAATGGTAGTCATGCTAGTCTATGTAAATGCTGCCTCACCTGGTGGAGTTTCAATAGGGACTGCACTGGTGTGGAAAGACTGACGTTTCGACGGCATAGGGAGGGGCATTTCTCGCTCGCGATGCTTTGCCAAGGCCACCTTGACGGCCTCCTCTCGAACATCTGTACAGAGGAGATAGCACGAATTTCACCATTACAAAACCATGACAGGATCCCACAGAATGAGTACACGTACCTGTATAGATACATGTACTGGCTTTTTACTAACACTACATATGCTTCAAGAAGAACCGCACCTATTCCTCTAACTCAAACTCATAACTGGGACGTGACACTTGTTTGATGTGATGACAAATGTGTACCAGTATGTGTGCGTGTATGCATATGGTGACAGCTTGGGGTGATTCCTAGAGACCTCCACATTTGTTCAAGGATTGGTGACACAAAAAGTAGCACTGAAGAGTTGCTACACTACATGTATGTTGCGTCACATGCGTCCAATTTTTAACCAACTCGGTTCAGATTTGTTTTAATTTAGTGACATAAGATGACAATGTGCCCACTGTAAACATTTTGCTACACGCTACGCGAGGACTTATTTTTAATGTAAATAGCTGACCATTCCAAAAGTAAATTTTAGCTTATTTAAAACATACAATGGTTCATCTCTTGTAATATTCAGCAAAACACAAACACAGTGTACAATGTACATGTCTGACATGCACACAATGTCCATGTAAGTGTTCATGATAAAAACAAATCATACCATACATGTATGCATAAAGCACAGTTAGGAGAATGCTGTACAGTACATATTCCTGCAAATGTAAATTACCATTCGTCACTGTTAATGCACATTAAGACAAAACTGCATATTAACACGAAAACTGCACACAGCTTATTTACCTGAGCGATATCTATTCTCTGGTTCATGATGTTCGTATCTGCGGCTTTTGCCACTGCGTTTAGCAGCAGCTGCAGCACTTGCCTGCTCTGAAACTGCAGCAAAGGATAAAAAGAAAATAATGTTACACACAACAGCTCCTATGCGTTGGCTAAAGTGCATGTACATGTAATGGGCTGCAAGTCTTTGATGTAAGATGTACATGCATAAGAACGCCCAACATTAAATGTGTGATTTGGATCTCACTAATGACAGTCATAAGAATTCCTACACACAAGTCTGCACATCACTGTCCAAACAAAGCTTAAATTTTTTTCATTATGTGACATTCTATTGCTGGGTGAGAGTCACAGGCAATTTAAATATGCAGTCAGATCACAGTGCATCAGTTACAGACATATTGTGTGAGAAGAAAGTCTTGAAAGCTGCAGAGTAAGCTGTGCATGTGCTTCAGCAGCTTCAGCACATGTAATATTTATCTAACCTACATGTTCCTACAATGTAATTGTCAGGTTATCACTACCGGGTAGCAGGAGACATTCTTTGATACATGTACATGTAAACATGATAAATGTACAATGTACATGTACCATACATACTGTGCAAGAACTGTGCAAATCAACTTGGACAAACCCGGTATCTCTTACCAGTATTAATGCAATGTCTTCAGTTATTCCAGTAATCAGTAAAGACATTGTCTTTTGGGCCAAACAGAGATAAATTTATACATCAATCTGACAGCAAGTACATGTACTTACATGTACACGTACATGTACATGTAATAATGCACATTTTGTTAATCAAACCATAGGCTAAAGACAGATATTTACAGCCCAAACCTCATTATTAATACTGCCAAGTTTGATACTTCTATTCAACATTTTCAAGGTCAGGTCGTGACTCAACTTGGCATGCTTGGAGACTAAGTCCTCAACAGCACAAGTCAACCATCTGTTTGAACAGTGAACAGGGAACCGTGTGCCTCTACCTACATACTGTATAAACAAACTGTACATATACATGTAACTGAGAGTCGCTTGTAATAACACAAAAATCAGCACATGAGAAAAGCGATACAAGCCAACTACACTGTCAGCACACTGTCACATGTGCAGTGCACGCTCATGCGCAATGCATCTGTGTACATGTATGTCCAGTACATTTCTGTCCCATGTACACATGTACATGTATGAGTGCCTACGACTAATTGGATTCTGGTCACAAAGACATGTGAACAAAGGAACTACATGTACATGAGAAACTACATGTACATACAAACATATACTGGACCTAAACATGTACATATGTAAAGGGACAAACCTTCCAATTGATGCATGAAGGGCTCAATGAGCTTATGTTTCTTTTTCTCGTAACCTTTGTGAGTGATGTCACCTGTGGGAGAAAAAAAAAGTAATGAGTATTTTTGTACACACCACTGTTCTGAACTTTTCAGCCGCACTGTAACTCAAAGACAAGGTTACATCTGATCATTATGTCATTTTTCCCTTCTGCACCGAAAAAACACGAATTGATGACAACACCAGCTGTTTCCAGCATGTATTTGAGCTTGGTGCTGCTTTCTTGCTAATTGTAGTGCCAAAGGAACAAACAATTTCTGCCCACTATTTTATAGAAATACACAATTGCGATAAATTTGAACATTCTTGCTCTTTTTTTTTTAACTGATGAACACATTCCTCATCTCCCTACTGGCGCATGAAGGATTCTGGGAGTAGATTTGAATTCAGATGAAATCAGCAGAGTAGAGAAGGTACAGTATTATCAAACGATCTGTACATTTTACAGAAAAGATATATCAACCTTTTCAAAGTTTTGGGTACATGTAGCAACTGAAAATGGCACTCAAAGAGAGCTAGAACGTGCAGGTACCATGTATTTGAACTCATTCATTTCCCAGTCAATATGACTTCTGAGTGAGAACCAATATACAATGAATTCATAGGCTGAAAATCAAGAAGAGAGAAATAAGAAAGTGAAAGTGCACGGGTTCGATTCCTATGACGGTACATCTGCATACCTGTAATAATACATCAATGAATGAGGATGACAGCACAGAACCTGTCCATGTTGTGGGGTTGTGGTCCCAACCCTGTGGTGGCCCAGCATCATACATGTACAAATATAGCACCATGGCCGGCCGTGACGGTAGCTGCGCCACAACACAAGTAGTCGGCCATGCTTTCCCTGTATGTGGGTCATTCTATAAATTTGGAGTCCACTTTTTGCCTGTCCCTGTTACGTCTGGCACTTGATTTTCAATGTTTAGAACTTATTGTTCAATTTCCAAGACTACATAAGTACTGCAAATTACCTGCCAAACAAATAACAATAGTTTGAAATCAATTTCAGTGATACATCCCTTGTCAAACTTGTCAGATGGTATACATGTACATGTCAGAGGTAACAGGGATGGATAAATGTCACACTTTGGACCCCAAATTTATAGAATGACCCATATCCATCGCTTTCATAAATTCATATTGCTTGTGAAGATGCTGGATATTTGTCTTTTTAGCAGTCCTACAAAATCCTTGGCACATTTCTTATCTGTGACAACTAGAAAGATTTAAAATCTACCCTCACTGAACCGAGCATTGTTCTGGAACGATCAACTCAACATGTTACTGCATGGAAACCTGACAACATCGAGTCTTGTGTTTACGAGATTCCTGTCCAAAACTACAGGGGGTACATACATGTACATGTACGCGTACCGGTATGTACAAACAGCATGAGTATGCTTTTTTTATGACAAATGGCAACAAATCATGCACTTAAACTTGATGGACGGAACAATCAACGTGGTCCACAAGAACCTTGCAAGAACATTGCATTTTGAGCATGCCTCTTACTGCGACACTCACATATTCATGCATCCTACACATGCAGTGTTCACAGCCTGACTTTTGGGGTCAGTGGCATACATGTATAAATGTACATACATGTATATCATTAATGAACATTTCAGCAATTGGTGAAAAGGGGCCTCGCGAGAGCTCATGTTTTGGAGGCTTTTCAACCATAAATGGGAAAAGCGTTCCATTTTCCATATTAATTATGGAAGATGGTCTTGTCACCTGTTGTATAAAGGTTATAATTAGGGAAAGAAGGTTCTTTTATTGCCTCTTTAATGTCTTGCCCTAACCAGTGCAGCTTGAACAATCCTCACATGTACATGTACCCGGTCATTTGTCATTGGGGGGGTATTACCATATGATAGTTGTTATGGTTTGGTAATTGTTAATTTAATGTATATGTATATTTATTTGTTCAATTAACGTAGATGTACTTAAGAACATGTACTGTATTATCAATCCACATGTACATGTAACAACATGAATTTCCTCTCAAAGAACCAATAAATTAAATACACTATCCTAGTGCCTCAGATGTAGTACATGTACTGTTCATGTATGAAATGCAATAAATTAAAACCTACATGTGTATGTACATGTACATCAGTCGATCTCTTCCTGGTGTACTGCATCAGTCATTTTGACAATACATGTACTTTGGCCGGTTCCCTGCAGTCCACAGGAAAGAAGTTACCACAACATGAATAAATTTATGTTGTGTTTTCTTACCCCTGGAATTTTTTGCCACAGACTCACAGAGGTCATCTCAGTTGACCTTTGGGGACAAAGTACATGTACATGTACCATATGAGGGTGTTTTATTTTGTACCTTTTTTTGCAAGCTGAGGCAGAGATATAACAGTTGCACCAATACATGTAGGTACTTGCCCAAGAGGACTTCCTGATGTCAGTCATAATGTACATGTAATGAAGACTGGAGTCCAACCTGGGCTACAATGCATGTACATGTACATGTAGGTGCCAATTTTGTACATGAAGAACCAATGAAACAACATTCTAACACTGTCATCAAAGCAGTCTGTTATTGCATGTATCTTACGGAGGAAACAAGTTGTTAAAGGAAACCTAGGAAAAAAATCCACACACTTTAAACTGTAATGTTAGACATCAATAAAATATTAAACTGCAACAAAAAAACAACAGAAAAGTGGTCAAATTAAAGTATTTGGAGGATGTGTTGGGTCAAACCAAATGAAATGTACCCATGTGCAACATGGAAACAACTCAGGCAAAATTTTCTGCAAGGGAAAAATACATGTACAATGGAACGTTTGTGTTCATGAAGTGAAAGTATTTTATACACATACATGTACAAGGTCACCTCCAGTAAGTTTACTTTCTTCTTTGAAAAATAAAAATGCCGTACCTTGACACCACTTCAAACCATCAAAAAAAAAAAAAGAAAAAAAAATGAACAAGCAACCTTTTGCTTTAATACATTCATACGTACATACATACATGCAGTATCTCGTCACATTGCTCACAAGTCCTCAGTACACCCATCAAATACATGTACACAGACATATATTTCAAACATGTACTGTACGTACGTGTACATGGTCTGCAGGTTTTCAACAGCATGTCTATTTGAAAAGTACATACATGTCTGGTCTTTTCCATATGAAGGATGTATGTAATGTACATGTGGTAGACAGCACATGAGCTGTTTAAATTACTGTGAAGGTCTTGCTGGATACGGCTCAACACATTCATCTTGTGGCCTGCTGTTCCCAGATACAAATGGCAGCAAATATTTGCAAGGTTTCTCATTATTACTACATGTACATATTGCTGATACGATAATAAAATCATCCACACATTGTGTGCAAGACTTAAAACTCCCCGATATACATGCAGTTTATGACCAAATGGCTTGGAAAAATGGCCTTTTAACAATTACTACAAGTACATGTAGTACTACATATCTGCAAATAATCAGAATTTCATCCAAAATTAGTTCCAAATACCCTCAGCATTAGCATCATGAACCGCATGGAAATTGTCCATGATAAAAGAGGCATTGAAAAGAAACCCTTCTTTCCCCATGATAACCTTTATACAATAAATGACAAGACCATCTTCCAAACTTAACATTAAAAAAAAAGGAACAGCTTTCATATTCATGGTCAAAAATATCCCAAAAAGGCCTTCCGCAAGTCACTTTTTCACATTGATTTCAGAAACACTCTCTACATGTACCTGTATTATTGATACTGTATGCCAGTAACCCCAAAACGTCATGGGGAAAAAGGGTGCATCTTCACAGGCGAATCTTGTAGTAGAGGCATGCTGAAAATGCAATGTTCTTGTGCGGGTCTTGGTCTTGAGGTTTCCATGCGATAACACGCTGAATAGATTGTTCCAAGGTAATGCAATAAGGGTAGATTTTAAATTTTCCCGGTTGTTGCAGATAAGTAATATGCCAAGGATTTTTGGAGGACTGCTTGCACAAATATCCAGCGTCTGCAGAAGCACTTCGAATTTAGTAAAGGGATGGATAAGCCTTGCTGACTGCTTGTTTTGTGTTGCAGCTGCCTGTGTATGGTGCTGTGCTGCCGGACCACTGCCAGGTTTGGGACTGCCACAGCAGCCACGCAACTCTGACAGGTTCCATGCTTTCATCCTCATTCATTGACGAGTAAGTTAAACATGTACATGTAGTTACTGTCATAGGAATTGAATCCACTCACTTTCACAATACATGTTTATCTCTTTTTCTTTCCCACATTGAAAATTGCTGACATAGAAACAAGCACGTACTGTGCGTGGGTTGCTGTCGTTTTTTTCCTGGAAGCTTCACATTTACATACACACATAAGGTAGCCCACGACTCAGTGCAAAATCAGTCTTGGTCCAGACCCTACAGGTACATGTATGTGTGTTAAACGTTGTGACCATGAAGAAGCAGAAGACTGAAACTCTTTTACTTATCTACCAGTTGGCAGGGCAACTAAACATGTGCAGTGAGCGTTCCACCATTTGCCTGGAGGGCTCAGAAATTTTACCCTGTGGGTCCCTGCTTATGATCAGTACATAATCTGTGTGAACTTGTAAAATTGTGTTTGTGAAATGGAATTCAGTCATAGCAATTGATTTGAGACTTTTCCTCTTTAAAATTCTCAACAGCTACAGCTGGATTTTTTGACAGAATCGAATGACATTTGTGACTGCCAACTTAGGAACCCGATTGTTTGTGAGAGGTATTTTTTAATTTCGTGATTATGGTTTTATGTGACACCACGTATATGTAAAATAACCGCAAGGATTATCGGGGTATCGTTTACAACAGATTGTTCAAGTCGGTTAAAAATGCTGATGTTTGAGACTTTAATTAATCAACTCCGATTAAGTTGAAAGATGGACACGGTCATCATTGTTCCAGGTATCAGCCCTGACTTCCCTCATTTCATCAGACATTGGGAATAAATTCACTGCTGTTCACTTCAGGAAAAATGAACCCTCAAAGTTGAACATTATCTAATGGTCCATTTTTGAGGAAACTGCAATTATACCAGTCTTGCAGTCAAGGCTAAGACCAGAAGTTTAGAGAATGAGACCGAGACCAAGACCAAGATAGATCAACACCGAGACCGGCAAAAAGTTGTCTTGCGACCGGTCTCAGGACCTAAAAGTGATCAGTACTACTACGCCCCTATCACTTTCAACCTGGACCGGTCAGCAACATGATCAAATCTTCCATTGACCTGTTGACACAATTCAGAATCTGAATCATAGAGTTGGCAAAGCTTCCATAAGGAAACATCACACCAACTTGAGGGTTAGTTTGGGGCATGGCGTGTGTTTGGGGCTAGAGGTGTCTTCAGTAGCTTAAATTTACCAGCATGGTAAAACTATGGAAAACAGGGCCACTCACCTGTTTTACCTTGTAGCCGGCTACAAGGTCAAAAGTCACATGTATAAGAGGGCGACATCGTAGCCATCAATCGGGTACTCGGTTTGGACTCAGACTGTTTTCGACCATATTAATTCATTTTCTGTTGCTCTGTTTTCAAAAAGAACTCTTTCAACATTGTAGCCACGAACCGGGTACTCGGTTTGGACTTGAGTCTTTCTTTGCCCTCTTCCGGGTCACTTTGTGCACACATCGCCAAATCATGTTGTTACCAGAGATCCAATGTGACATCATAGCCAGTGATCTAGGGGGTATATTCACTCCTGGCCCTGCATTCTATAGTTACTTCACAAGTGCTAAACAATTTAAACAGTTCAAGTCTAAAGGTTGCATGTGATGTTTCCGCAGATTCAACAATACTACTACTAGATGGGACACTATTCATGTCCTTAATCATGTTAATCTGTTGATTGTCCATGGAAAGAAGCTATTGCTGAAGGCACTGGTCATGCTGGTCCTGGTATATATACATGTATATATGTACATGTAGTCAGGCAGTTGATTTAATTTACACTTTATATTTATTTATGATTGACAAAAAATCAGAAAAAAATTACTGTCTGAATTTAAGTCTGAAAATATTCAATAATTTGTCATGTTTGTAAAAATCAAGACAAATGTAAGACAATGTTAACACCCCGCAATCAACAGAAGGTGGGTGCCTGTTGTCTCTTTGTTGACAATAATGCTGGCTATGAACGTGACGAACAATGACCACACATTAACATGCATAGGTGTATAGCTACATGTATACTACAGTGACGTGACAAGAACCGAACTGGCTTGACCAGCTGTGAACTCTATCAACATCCCAACCTGCTTGAGAGAATACGATGGGGCCTACCTTCCTTTAGTTCCTGCTCCAATTCAGACAACTTCTCTCGTATATGAACCGGCAATTTGGAAGCATCTAACCTTTGCTCAGCCATTTTGATAGCGCGAAACGTCCTGTCAAGCACTAGCACCAGCAGCAGTCGAAAGTTAGTGGGCCCTACGTGTGCGCGTAGGCTTACGGTGTAGCAGCGTAGCCAAGCCCTCGACAGGACAGCTTCAAACTTGCCTTCACGAGTTGTCTGATGAATAGACTTACGTTTCGTTCATACAGGCTTAAAAACAAAACATAACTTCTCTATTATTCAAATATTTCTGTTCATGGTAATTTCAACTGGACTAAGTGCAAAACATGTTCAATAGACGATACATCATCGTACCCTACGGACGAAAGTGTTTCGCTACTTTCTACAACGTAGGGGCAGCCATCTTGAATAAATAACCTGCCGGTACGGTGTGGCATTAAATTATACCCTTTTCAAATTATGGACACCACACTCTATCAAGTACAGCTTTCTCCATTTTGAAGGGATATAATTGTTATGATTAATTCTAGCCATAAGAAAAAGATGCCAAATTTTGTTCATTGTGGTTTAAATTATACTATTGCGTTTTACTGAGTGTGCGCACTGTGACATACATCCGAAAATATGTGACTACAATTTGTTTGAAGACCAATAAAAAGTAAGTGACGTCAGACTACATCTGTCCCACGGCCCTTCCGAGCTCCTCCCGGCCCGCAACAAACCGCACTTTGGTTCACGCCTTGTCATGTGATCAAAACAATAAAATCAGGTAAATAAATGACACATTCCCGACTAGACGGGGGGGGGGGTTGGATACGCAATTGACCCTGACCAATGCTGTTGGCCGAGGAACAAAATGTCTCGATTTATTTTTTGTACTTTTTTGTACAGCAGCAAATTGTGTTGGACTTGCAGCTGCAGAGTGGACGTGGATTGAGTGTTCCGGTACCTTGTTGTTTTGGCGTCCCTGACCGTTGAGTCGCGTTATTGAACTTGCCTCGACAACGAGCTGATACATTTCAGAGAAATGTCGGGCCTACTGCAAGGCAATACGGGAAGGGAAACACGCGGCACACGTACAAACATTCAAACACTTAAACCTGATGAACTGTACTCTGGAAATAGAAACAAATTATGGGGCGCTCATAAAAAATATCACCTAAGCTTATAATAATCAAAGCTGTTAGTTTCCGCTTTTAGCTGTTTTAATATTACTTATTGCATATCAGTATAAACAAACACCCTAAAAAAAAAAAAAAAGCTTACTCCTGAATTTACAATATTTCCGTATTCCTGCCCAACCAGCACTTTGAGCGTCATCCTCAGCTGGCACCTGGCTACTCCTCGGACACCCGCCTGGCCAAAGTCACAATCCACTTGTAAATTGTCCTCCACAATGTTAAAAAAAACATCGAGCACTTACCGACCTACGGGTTTCCACCGTCCCGTCGCATGCACTCTACCTGTTACTGTTCATTCCTGGGGTCATCATAATGGAGCATTCCTCAACCCGCCACCCCCCACCCACATGCATCCACCCACAAATCAGCCACCCGGTTGATCCATTATGGTTGGCCAAAGACACAAAATAGATAAATTTGAACAAGTACAAATAATTAAAATAAACATAACTTAAATAAAGCATATAAAAGACAAACAACATATGCAACAATTGTATTAGAATAACACACATGCAAGGCAACTATACCAAGGAACTAGGGCAACTTAAAATTATCCAAGAATGGTAAGGCATAGTCTAATAAAGAACGAATTATGCCCTCTTGCAATTATAATAAGTGAGTGAAATTATAAAGATCAAATTAAACAGACAACTTGGAAAAACTCAATAAGAAAACGGCTTGGCGTGCAACCCTTTGCAAGTCGGTTTTCTTGTCGAATTGGTTCCTTATTTTGTTTGGTGCCGATTTTGTCCTCTTTTGCTGGCCTACCTTTAAAGTCCCTTCTACGTTTCTGCTTGGCAATAATTTTTGTATGGTTTTTCACTGAAAATTTCAGCACGCATTAAATATCAGTACTGAAATGATGGCCTTCATTGTATTCATTATGAAATTGCTCCTTGATCTTTTAAGGATTTCTTTTTCAGTCCTATTTTGGCGGTATTTTCCCTTTGATTGTTCGAGTCCCGGTTCTCATTGGTTTGCCTTTTGCTCGGGGGCTACTGACGCTTTTTTGTTGTTTCACAATCCCATTTATTTTGGTGTATTTGGCCGCCCACTGGAAGGGACCATGATTCATACCCTGAAACACAAGCTCGATTGTTTCACATACCTGGTACGAATGACCTATTGACCAACTCTAATTTATCTTCCCGCTTTTACTAAGACACGCATAGCTTGACATTATAAATTGGAATCCCACTAAGCATCTGGGTCAGATTCGATCGTAAACTTGGTGTGACGCCCCAACTACAGCGCCTGTCCCAACTGTAGTGTAAAAGCCGTTCCCAGCTGGTGCATGCAAAGTGCCAGTTTATGCAGAACTAAAAACGACACAGAATGAAATTATTCATTTCATTTGCACAGATGCGAAACATTCGTTTTATAAAATGCCCAAATATATCCTTCTCGTGAACAAGTCGCTGTTTCACCTTCTTAGCTGGCCACATGATGTACGATCACTCCTGTGCCTGCCTAGTGCACGCACGGCCGGTAGTTGAACAGCGCGCAGCAATAACGGGGACTTTATAAAGTACCAAAGTGTGTGTGACGTTATCTGGTGCCGCAAACGAATGATGAAGTACGCACTGCGTGTTGGTTCACCCACCGGTCCTTTTACACCGTTGATCTCCATTATAAAGTCTTTAAAATGGAGATCAATGTTTTACATAATTGTGCGCGTGGCGTATTCACTTGTTCGGTATCTTCAAAGACTTCATGGAGATCAATGGGTATAGCCCTAATAGAGATCAAAATAGTAAAACTGGAGGTGACACACCTATTCTTTTACATTACGGAAATTTGGCCTTATCACAGGCGGCATGTTCGATTACCTTGCCACGTTAACCATTGATCTCAAGGATGTTAACCCTTACACGAGCTTGTAGTCGCACTTTACACGCACGCGTAGGCGTCCTCGAGGTACCAAGTTAGTTTTACGTGCCCCGTGTCCCCTCTAGTTCTACTTTATGATCTCTGTGTTCGGTAATCTATGCGCCCTGAGTTGAAGTGCACCCTCTCCGGGGAAAGAATTAAAGACAGGCTGGTGAACCCGGTTTTGCAGCCTGGTTCCTAGTACACGCTTGTCTCACACGCAAAGAGCATGCATACATTCCAGCATAATTCGTTGCTTAGAGGGCGTACTCAGCGCGCCCGGCCCCGCCAACTGCGCATAATTTTGCGCTCCTATGTGTCATATCAAATGAATGCCATTTTGTTCCTGCTCGGAGCGGCTAGAGGATTTTAAGTCACATGATTCTTGACGGTCAGCGTTCAATTTACACAGATGTGCGCGGAAACGAGCGCTTACGAAGTCTCTCAACATTCTGACGTCCATAGACCGATCACTAAGTCCTGCAAATAAAGCTCTTTAAAAAACCTAGAATGCGTACTCGCAGGTAACCTGAAGCAACGACCGCCATTGCCACCGTGGAAAAATTATTACACCAGGTCCAGGTGCACCCGTGCGCGCGATGTCCGTATTTCTTACTAACTGCGTGTGATACTTACGGTTACCAGAAGCATATTTTGGTCGCTGCGAAACCAGTTTAAACGCAGCACGTGGTTATAACACTTCCGGGCACTTTTAGCTTAGGACTACAATTCCGCCCACAGTTGTAATGGCGGCTGGCGTCCATGTTGGCACAAGAGTACTGCGTACATAGAATACGGAGCGCACTCCAGGTTTTTTTTTATAGTGTAATTCGACCAGCACAATTAGAAGCCATTACTGCGGTGGCACAACGCTTGTGGACAGGTGGTACGCGTGCGTTACATGCCTCTTTGACCAACAGGGTGTCGTGATTTGCCAAATGCATGTGCGCGTCAAGCTTAAGAATGCGCGTGTGAGTGCGGTGCCACTGCAGTTTTGGCGGCTAACCGGATTAGTCTATAGAGCTCTATGGTCCTGCCCCATTGTTTTCTGACTAACCACGTGACATGCTTGTGCAAAAGCCCAACATGCTTGCACGCGCGTATTATACGTGCGGCTGGAACCTGTGGTGTGGCACTGGAGAAGAGCACGCGTCTACGGTGCCCACTTGCACAGTGGGCAGGGCTTACTGGATCTGTAAATAGAAATACCCAGATTCGAAAATACACGCGCTTCCAAGGACATGGTACGCTTCCCGAAATGAGTTTGTCCGTCCTATTACGTCACGTGAAAAACCTCTATACCGAATATCAACCTCCCACTAATCAGATAACTAGGAATAATTCAGGTCTATACATTCCAACAGGGCCTTACCATGTAAACATAAGTTCAATTACACGTTAAATTTAGGAAGGTTCCATTTATGCGCAGACGGCCACATAGCTCAATGAATTCCTAAAAGATTCAGGGATTTACTATATAGGGAAGGGATACAGGTGCTGTAGGGGTTATTACAGGTATTGTAATAAACAAACAATGAATATTTTACATTATTACAATGACAAGGAGAATTTTCCATTCAAGGAGCCGAAGCTGATTAGAAAGGGCCATTCCTTCTGTCACATTATTTTTGCCACTTCACTCATAACAAAATATTCAGTACACGGGCCATTCGTCATTCGTTCGCGTCGTTAACATCGGCGTATCTCTGATGCATAAAAATCGAGAGTGAGCCGCTGACTGATCCTGAGGGGGTCAATCGGGGTAATGTCCCCCCAACGAGCATTTTCTTGTTGTATTTGATGAGAGAAAAACAAATTTTGGGACCTTTCCTACTTCACTTCCCCGTCTTCCGAAAGCGTGTAAAAAGCCATTTACCGGCGGCAGAGGTGGGGCAAATGGCCCCTCTTTTTTAACTGGGGGTGCCCCCCCCCACTTTTTGCAGGTCCTAAAAATTGGATGGGGCTTAATGGCTGGCCTATTCATGGCTTGAAGGTCTTTTTATTTACAAATCCCCTCCAAACTTTTAAAATCATTCTGCCGCCGTTGTCCCGATGGTTAACTTCACCCCTCGGAAATGACATAAAGAGGTAACAAAAAGAAAATCTGAATTGGTTTGGCCTCCAAAATACAATTTTAGGCCTCCCCTCAAACACAAAAGGTGCAAAAACTTGAACTGGAGGTTGATAAATTTGGCCAGCCCGATGCCCAACTTTAGCGCTACCCAACTGTATTTGGGACAGATGGTCTAGTTGGGCATAACACACAGGCCCACGAAGTTGACCGTGAAGCGTTTACCTGTACCTAGCTACGTACAGTATGTAGCCGTAGATATGTCCTGTATCACCGTAGAGCAACACATGCATAGGTACTTGTAGGCCTACATTGGACGTGTTACGGCTGTATCAGAACCCCTTGATCGTGACATAGGCCTATCGTGCATGGCATGAGACCCCTGAACAATACGATTTTTGGCTAAGAGGACTTTTACATCATGTGTGTGTGCTCATGGGTCCAATGTCCAGGCAGAATGAATAATATCGGCGAATACATTCACTCTAATGTGATGCAGTCTGTCTGCTTTATTGGAGTAGGCCTGTAAACGCATCCACACCCAGTCTTCCAGATCCCGGTAAGCAGTGAGTGAAGTTGATTCCGTCCTCCTCCATGATCATGCCTGGTCCACGATGATTGTTAGGCCCTAGCTCAAAAACCATGATAACGTAAGTACTGCAAAAGATGACTCGACGATCATTCATTTGTAAATTAGCAATCAAATGATGAGCTATTCACGCTATTTATGTCATGTGTACATTTGCTCTGCCCGATGGAACTGACTGCTTTTTTGGAAAGAGTTCCATATGGAAAATTAACATGTGATGCCCCTGTGCACAAACCTATGAGGAGGCTTGTCAGTTTTCTTAGTAAATGCTTCAAAATATTCTTTGCTTAATTTCACTTTTTAGGTCATGTGATCACTTTCTGATGGCTATTATAACATTTTAAGGGAAAATTAGTGTTTTCTGCATACAGAACTCTTTCCCTTCAGCCATCAGCTGATCATCTTTTCTATCTGATTCATGTTTGTGGAAGATCCTTTTTTTAAAAAGGGGAATTAAAGTCCAAGATTTCCTGCGTAATCAACTGATAGCGCAGACGCACCAATGCGTGGCACCTACAGTATCTCCATTAATTGTTCTCTGTTGTTTGTCCTTCACCTGGAAGTCATCAAACAGATGTTTTAAACAAATGAATGTGTGTCAACATTTTCCTTTACAATTACATGTACATTACTGCAGATGTGATACGGCAAGACTTTATACATGACCGCACAGGCGCTTTGTTACTGTACATAATGGGTACGGGAAGCTCATTTCCCAACGATGAGGATGCCGACATGTCTGACAGTAACCCTGGTGTCATCAAGCGCATCCCCATTGAGCTGAAGCCTCGGAAGAGCCTGGGGGGGACCTTGCGATCCGTCGGCTCTTTTGGCAGACGACAGAAAGGTGTGGCTGCTGGTTCAAGTTATCTTTGTTTCCCTTGTGTCCACTTAGTGCAATGACATGTAGATTGGAGATATTTAGCTAGAAAAGGATAGGACCAAAGAATACTGCAACTTGTCCATTGCATAGGGCTAAGCGGACATTGAATATGATTGTCAGATCAGTTTGAGCCAGTTCAGTATTCCAACAGCACATGCCCCAAATGAAGTGCGTGCAAGATAATTCAGGACGGGCGTGAATGCTGGTCTACATGCACCTTATCAGTGCTGCCATACGTCGACTTGAATACTAGCTTTGCTCTCGACTTGCCTCAGCTTTTTAAAATACGTACCGGTTGGGCTCAGCATTACTGTTACATTACATTGTATGCAAAATGAAAATGCTTTTGATACAAAACACTGGCACGAATCTAAAATGCTGTTAAAAGTTTCAGGAAAAATTTTTTTGGCTCGACAAATTTGGTCCAAACCTCCCCTTCCCAAAAAAATTGGTTCTGGACCAAATCAAGGTTTAGTGACTTGGCTCTTAACCTATGAATACTCCATATGATCTGTCTCCAGGAGTGAGTCTGAGGTCTGCCCTCTCTGTGGACTTGGACAGTTCCGAGGTGGATAAAGTCCGCCGAGAGTTTGAGATGTACAAGATTGGCAAACAGAATGAGATGAGCGATCTGATCAAGAAAGAGAAGAAGTTGGAAAGTGAAAACAAACGGCTGCGGGCCGAACTGCAGGTGAAACTTCTGTCAGGATTGTCACAAAGAGACAACTTTCTCCAAGCTGCATCAAATTAACCCTTTTTAGAAAAATCATGATTGAAGTTTGTCACTTCTTCGAAAGAGAATTTATTGAGACTAACTTCAAGAATTGATTAATTTAATGCATTACGGAAATTTATCTTTTCCTTAAAATTGTTAAAATTGCTTTCGGCCAGTCATGGCTCTGTGTAATCTCTCTCAAGCACATATTTCTTCTGTCTGTCAAAACCAAAAGTGTGGTTTAGTTGAATTTTTCACCTTAGAGATCACCATGATTTAGCTGATTTGAATACACTTGGTCAAAATGATTTCACCAAGATGTGGGCATCAGATATTGTAGTTAGTTTTGGAAAAACTGGAAATTTGGAAAGAGGTAATTTCTTTTGCAAATTTGTCTCTTTGTGAAAATGGTGACAATTTGAATCCTCATGGTGCTTTCCAAGGAGCTTTTAAGCACAGTGAAGGCTGAAGGTTTTTTAAATTTTTGGGGAGGGCATCACTTTTGTGTGGGTTTCAAAGATTAGGTGATACATAAGACAAATTTCGCAAAAAGTGAGAGAGGAAACCCTCCAATTTCTTGCTCTTTATCTTCCTGATTATTCCAAGTTCCAGCCATTAGCAATAAACTAATGGTATGTTCTTTGTTTAAAGAGGAACCAAATTTGTGCCGTCCCGAATCCATCACCATCAAATCTAGAGTGTTTGATTTTGATGGATCTTGGAGCATAAGGGGTGATCCGTGTATTACCCATTGCATTTTCTTACCCTTTAGCTGTGAAGCTGCAACCATTTGCTGGACCAATTTTCGGCTGTTGTTGTCTTTGACCAATACTATGACGAGTTTTAATACCACAAAAAGTGACATGACAAAACAGCTATCAGATTACCTCTATGCACAAACTTTTATTATGTTTTTGTTTTGGTTGAAGGCTATGCAGAAAACGTGCAATAAACTCCGCCAGGAGCGCGACATGGCTCTGGATGCAGAGTACCAGGCTTTGGAGAGGGCAGCCGCCTTTGAACAAGACAGGAATAAAGTACAACGTCAATTTAAGGTATATCTAATGTACATGCATATATTGTTTTCTTTAGACTTCATGACAGCAATTTAATAAGCCGGTGAACCTTTTGAATTTTAAACCAAAAGCATCTTGTGCTAAGGAAGACCTTCTGGCATTGAAAGTTCTGCAGTAATCAAAGGTTTTCAGGCCTTTTGAAATTCATGTTTGAATTTTGGAAATAGGATGCTCGGTGTTCATGTGTGATAATTGTGGCTAGGGTGGAAAGGCCTACAACTGCATTTTTATCAATGTGTGGGGTTAAATCATTGTTTGTTGTGACCCATGAAATGTGTAGTCTTCAGAAGACCTGAACAATGTGTAACAAACATTTTTTACAATATAATTTTTGTTGTGTATTTGCCAATCTGTTTCGTAAATACATTTCTCAATGGAAGGTTTTTTAAAGTATTGTCTCAGTGTGACAGTAACAATTAAAACTGATACTTTCTTTGATTGGCGAGGGAGTTAATGGCTTGTATTAAATGATAAACTATTTTTGGCTTATTGAATATATTGAAGATTTTCCGCGAGACAAAAGAGAGCGAAATTCGCGATCTTCTGAAGGCGAGAAGCAGCCTGGAAGCCACATTACACAGGACTGTTCCTCCCCTTAATGGAGAAAACGGGGTAGTCAGGTCACTTGATGCAGGTAGGACGTGAGGATGGGTTGCGGCATGCAAAATTCAACCACAAAGCAAGGACACTTGATTAATAACATCAAGAAGATGTGAAGATTGTATCAAAATTCAGATAAAGAAGAAAATTTGAGGTTATGAATAACTCTAAGGGCCTTAGAACTAGAGGGAAAGACACGACTTGGCCGGTTGAGCGATTCAATTTTGAAGAATATGTAGGAACTCAAATAATTTAACCATGTTGTTCCAATGTATAAAAGGGTCCTTCACAAATCACCAGGTTGTTTATGTTGGGCACGATCAGTCCATCTGCATGATCTGTGTCTGCAGAGCTGTGCATGTTTTGCGCAATTGCTGTACAGTCAGTCGATAATTTCATGTGTGGGCATTTGTAATTTCTTTCTAATTTATGGCTGTGGTAAAGGCAGTGATTTCATAGAGGATCAACTGATTGCACAACGTAATCAATTGATTAAGCTGATTGACTGATTGTGCCCAACATTTACGCATAAACATGTATCTGTATTGAAGAGTAGTTAGTGGAATTGTTCTTAATAATAATATTTAAAGCATTTGTCTCCTCATTTTTGTCTATCAATTGTTCAGTCATCTTTACAAATGATTCTGAACTGAAGCAAGCATTTCCTAACTGACACATGTTCCTAAAGACAGCCTGTCATTAAATTTCCAGTTTAAACTTTCAAATACTTCAACCGTGCCATCAACCCAAGGTTGAATGCCAGTTACCTGCTACAACCTTTTCTTTGTGAATGTAGGCAATTCCTACCCAGGTGACTGGTGGACAGCGTTGGAGAGTGAGCCCTCGCTTGGCAGTGTGTCCCAACTCCAGATGTTACCAAGGGGACAAGAGGTCTCCCCTAATCTCACTGACATTGACAGTACCTTCACAAGTCTAAACAGAGGTGAGTTGGAAGATTTACCTACATGGAATGTTTGGCATTTTCTTGTTCCGTCTTTGGGAATTTACTGTTGTTGAGAACTCAGGAGTAAGCCAACATGCAAGCCTTTCTCAGAAATGTTTTTAGTGAGCAGCAGCAGCACCCGCAGTCATCCAGAAAACCTTGCCATTTTTAAACGTTCAAAAATTGCATTTTTCAATAAACTCTTAGCCCAAAAGGATATCAAAAAGTTTTCATACACTAAAGAAAAAAATTGATTTATAAAAAGTGGGTTAGAGAAATATTCATCCCTCAGAGACATGGTTTCAATCTGTACATGCATGCACAGGAGAGGACAGCCCTGTCTCTGTTGTGGCATGGAACCAAGTCATGCTGAGCCTACCTCAGACCTCGCAGTTCAATGTCATACGTGTCTACCTGTCTGCCCCGGAGGACATGCTGGATGAGGTGGCGATTATGGAGAAGGTATGTGCTGAATTTGGTACATAATTTGGAAACCTTTCCCAAAGGGAAATTTCCCGATTGATTTTTGTTCGGACTGTAATAAAACTGCTACTGGTTTACTGTTTTTCGCCCAAAACCTTCACATTTAACGTTTGTCAGTTGTTCTTTCATGGAAAGCAAACAATTTTAGGTGATCTTTTCTCACATTTGAACATTTTCACTTTAGAGGGGTTCCACACTGCATACATTTATGCATATTTTCTGTGACATTAATTCTCATCAATATAATATCAATATTACATCATTGTCGTTGACTGTGCCGTCCAGAGGATGCCATCTTTTCACTCTTGGCTGTCACATCTGTGTATTGTTTAGATCTTATTCTGAATTAAAAAAACCTCATTGCTCTTACTTATCCAAAGCAACAGATTGGATCGCACCCCTATTGGGCTATCACCATTTGCGAGTTAGCCACACCCCATAGAAGCCTATGAAATTTTGTACATTTGAGTTTCATTCATCCCAGATTTTGGGTGTAATTTGACCCGTAATTGGACAGTCTTTCACAAGCTTTGTTGAATTGATTCTACCATTAGTCAATTAACAAGGAGAATACTGAAATTGCAATTGCAGGAATTTGAGCCCAAACTGAGGGAGCTCTGTGAGCTGGAGGGGCGTTTTTTCCTGCTGGTCCACCTGCCTTTCTCTGAGCAGAGAATGAAGGAATGTTCAGATGATGAGCTGTCAAAGGTGTACAGCATGTACAAGCGACTGGTGCATGACTGCAGTATCTTTCTGGCCTTTTTAGGAGAGCAAACCAATCGGTAAGAAATAAGCTGTAACTGAAATGCAATGCTGATTCAGATTTCATGTAAAGAACATTTTGCAGCGGTAAGTATTTACAAAAGCAGTCCACAAGTGCCATCAGAGAAAGAGAAACAGGTTATTTTGAAAAAAATTGAATTATTTTTTTCGGAACTGAATCACAGTATTGCTGGTAAAAATGGCATTTTAAAAATAGTTGATATGTTTTCTCACTCTTCACTTCAGAATTTAAAGGCAATATGTACATGCATGACGTACATGGGTGTGTTAAGGGTGCTATACTAATTCTTGAGTTTCTTGGTCGTCATCATTTCTCGTCAGTGTCTGAAGGTGCTTTCATTTCTTTTGGGGTAGGTTCACCCGTGATGAGTATGAGCTTGGCCATCTCAATAGCCCTGGAGCCAAGTCGGCCATCTTTTGCTTCAGCAATCCAGCATTCAGAGGGTGTGTACTTCTTGACGTTACAATATTAGTAACTGTTCAGTGTTCTATATTTCTTATCTATTAATATATTAAGAGATTTTTTTTTTACAGTTTGTCCAGTGTTTGGCACTTGAGACACTTTAGGCATTAAAATGTATTATGACTTCTATTTGGTGAAACAGTAGTTCTCCTCCATGTCAGTGCTCTGTCATGCACAAATGTGTACCAGTCACATTGTACATGAATATCTTCAGTTTACACTTTTGAAGTCAACTGTTCACTTTCAAATTCACATAACGGTATGGAATTAAGGCAAATTGAAAATAAGTGGAACATAAAATACAGAATTACCCCTTGAAGCCATACTTGAACAAAAATCAGATCTGAAGCAATTTAGAAGTATGCAACCTTCTAACAAAAGCAGGCGTCATTTTCTCCTGTGATTGTAGATGTAAACCCAGTCAAGGAGAAGCCAAAGAACTGAAGAGCCTCGTCAACAAGACGGGGTGTGCTAAGATCGTCAACAGTTACAATGAGCCCAGGGACGGTGTGGAGCAAGCGTTTGCTGAGCTGAGGAAAGGCATTCAGTTGGTGAGTACGCATACATGTGTCGATTTTGGGACCCGGTCGGGTGTGTTGGGCATGTAAGGCAAGATCTGTTGAGGTGGCATTCTTTAACAATGTGCCAAAAGATTCATGAATCAATCTTATCCTGCAGTGAGCTAGTTACGCATTTAAAAAAAACCAGCAGCCTATTTCACAAAACTTTACGTAAATGGCGTAACCTCACTTACACCACATTTTGTTGCGTAAGTTGCACAACAAATTAAGACCGATTTCACGAAAATTACGTACTGTAAGACTGTGACTTGTGCAACAAATTATGGCATAACGTACATAGTCATTTTAGGTGGAGTAAGTTGCGCCAAATGAAGCAAAAGTGAATGATTTGAGTAGCTTATCATGCTGAACTTAGCTGAACTTAACAAGGCTCATATGAGAAACATACAGCTTTGTTGTAAAAGGTGATGGAAAACTTGTTTGGCTATGAGAGAACTGCGAGATTTTCTGTTCGGTTCTGACGAAGGAAAGATGAAAACTTTTTAAAAATGGCGGTCAGAGGTGATTCAATGACTGTTTGATGACTGTTGTTATATTGGAAAGGAAAAGCCATTGTAAAAGCCCTTTTTGTCCTTGTCCAAGAAATTTAATCTTTTTAAAATGTGGCACAGCTGTGCAGCTTTTCATGAAAATGAACGTAAGTATATGGTGCAGCTATGGCTTAAATTTGTTACACAAGACTTATGCATGCTTCAAACATGTCAAAGTTACACCACGTTTCGTGAAATCGGCTGCAGGTCATTCGGGAACAAAGCATGTGCAGTAGTCTGCTCATAAAAGTCCCTGCTTTTTTATATGAAAACCCATGAAGGTCACTGTGCTTTTGCTGCCAGTATAAACCTTTCTGTGGTTTTTGCAGGAGCTTGGTATCGACACATCAGAGGAGCCCAAACACAAATATGCCCAGACTGAACTGGATTCATCCTACGAGGATCTGTGCGCCAGCTGTCAGTGGGACATGCATGGTGACGGTGAGCAGCGGGAGATGTTCAACACGGCATCCATCTCGTCCTGTGAACTCGGCTTTGAAAAGGTGAGTTGCTCAGGCCCAATTCCAGAACCTCCAAGAACATGGCGCTGTGTTGTCATCACATTGAACGGTATTGGTGAATTTAAACGTGGATACTTTTGTTCCAAGACATTTTTGGCTATTCAGTGCACCAGATTAGGGATTTCATTAAGGTTGGTTGTACCGCTTTATGTCATTGACAAAATGGCAGTTTTTCAGCAATGCTTAGTGTGTGAAACGGTTTGTGTCCTGCACGCCTGACTGAGCTTCACCGACAGACGTGGTGTGTGTGTGCTGTTAAATACTCTTGTATATCGACACCCACTCTGGCACAAAATAATGAATGTTCTTGACAAGTTACCAAACAGTCTTCCAATAAGGCTATTATTAAAAGTACAACCTCTGACCCCAAATTTGACTTGTTTTCATCCGTATTACAGAGATGAAAAGAGGAGATTGATTGTGGGATATGGAGTGGAATTTGAACCTACATATTCTGGAGCATTATGTTGCAGAAATCGTGGGTCCAAGTCTCGCTCCGGTTGATTTCTTTGTTCATCTCAATAATTTTTATGTCAGCTCCTAGTTAGTTTCCATATAATGGAATAGTTTATGTATACGCTATTATATAGTACATGTATACTTTCATTGATGGTTTATGTTGACAGTATTATGACTTTTCCTCTGTTTTACTCGATTTCTAGCACTACGAGAGATTAAATGAGCATGTTGCTGCCGCTGGCCCTCTACCGCCGTTCCTCGTGAGCGGCATCCCAGGCTCAGGCAAGTCCCTGCTCCTGGCCAAGTGGATCTCTCTTTTTCAGAAGAGGAGTCCCAGCAGTCTGGTGGTCTATCACTTCGTCGGCAGCCCCGCCTCCTGCAGTGCCAATGCAGTCAGCATGATACGTCGAATCACAGCTCAGGTAGATCACCTTTTGCTCATTTGAGCTATCACTGTTTCACCATTGCAGATGAGTGAACTTCGTAAGTTTGAAACCATTCAACAGAATAATTTGTCAGCAAATACAGATTTACTGCACGTTTTCGTTCCACGCCAGTGGTTGAACTCATTCTGATGTGAGATAATATGTGCTAGATTTGCTCTCGTGCCTGTTGTGAGGTCAAGTCTGAATGTGCATGGATTATTTAAGGAATCATAACCCCTTCTTTAAACACAGCATGAATTCCGGTGGCCACGGTACAAAAGGGAGTCTATCACTGAAAACGTGAACCAAATTGCTCCGAATCCCGTCTGTCTCAAAGCGTACTTCAGTCGTGGCTAATTTGACCACTTCTGCAGTGGCACATACAACTTCTGTTTGGAAAATTTGAATGAAATTCTGTTGACTTATCGTGTACCCACAGTTTCATCGGCCTGCCCCCTGTATGGGACTCATAAGTCCAAATCTTGACTATCATGGAAGTCATGAATGGTACCCAGGCAAATAAACACAATGTGAGACATACATGTATGTGGATAGGCCTTCGCCACATCGAGGGGAACAATTTTGTCTGTTGGGAAAGTTGGGAGCAGATTGTGGGGAAAAGAATTTTGTCCCCATGACATTTTTCTGTCCTCATATCTCAACATGCGTGTAGTCCCCCTCCCAACAATTAGGTAACAAGTATATGCGTGTCTGATTTTGTGTCCAGCTGATACAGTATGTGACGTCACCCCCGGCCCTGACCTGTGACCCCAACAGACTCTTGGATGAGTTCCCCAAGTGGCTGGAGAGAGTTTCATCTCGTCTTCCAGGAGGAATCATTCTAGTCATCGATTCCTTGGACAGAATACAGGTACGCAGAATAATACATGCTGGCTCAATCAACTCGAAATATATTTAACACCGTTTTTTAAAGATTTCATCCTTTGTTTCATTTATTAATGCATTGGATAGTTTTTAATATTTTTGTGGATATTTTGTACCCTTTGTACTGATAGTGCTGCAATTGTAAATGACACGTCACCTCATGCAACCAATAACTTGTCACTGTACAGTATAGATGTACATACTCCACATGGTATCCGATACATGTACATTTATTATCCCAAGTTGTGTCAAATGCATGTGATATAGTATGGTATATTATATATTATATTTACTATTAATTTGTACCTGGTATTTCAAGATTTCTGCATGCCATTTGATACTTTTAGTGCATTTTGGTTTGTTCCACTCAGAATGCTGAGAACCACTTACAGTGGTTGCTGGACCCTCTACCCGTTGACATCCGAGTCATAGTAACTGCTAATCCTGACAATTGTCTTCCTGCCTGGAGGTAAAATAGGCATCTGTATGTGGACATTCTTTGGTCAGGCTTGGGTTATCAAATAGGAACAGTAGACACTGTGCAGGGCCTTGAAAATAAAAAGAAATCTTTCCAAAAGGCATAGGACAGGTGAGAACCAGTCGCAAGATGTTTGTAATATGTGACTGGTAACCAGCTTTTGGTAAACAAACATTCTCCGTGCTGAACAGTTCTGGGATTTGCCCTCCCCAGATCCTGGCCCACGCTCCACTTGGAGGCCCTCAGCCCCCGCCATGCCAAGGAGCTCCTCCACTCCCTCAACCAGGAGCGCAACTTCCTGCTCAGCGGGGAGCAGGAGGCTCATGTGGTCTCCCACTGTCGCACCCCGGCCTCCCGTCTCCCGCTCTACCTCGCTGTGCTCGTGGACCAGCTGGCACAGACAGCCAGCGGGACAGTGACGGATGCTAAGCTGGATGCCTGCCTGCAGCACGCCGACACGGTGGAGATCTATCGACATGTGCTGGAGTCACTTGAGGAACAGTATGAGGGCAATGTTGAAAGGGGATTGGTCAAGAGAGTGAGTATAAAAAATGCACAATATAATGAATAAATGTGTCCAATTGCTTAATCCTTTAGTACTGCCTTAAACAGCCCAATGTGTCACTACCTGGATTCACTCTGTGGTTTCATGGATTCACAAGTGAATATTACATTGGAATAGAACTTAGTGTGGGAGTTAATGTGTCAAAGTGTGTAATTAGTAGCTATTGAATTGTGCTTCATCTGTAGTCACTTCTATGCCATTTGTCATACATTTGTGATGAAATAAAGCCAAATTAGTCATTTGTCAAATTTTTATTTAAATGTTTCAGAAGAAAATGTCCACAATCAAATCTTTTCATGTTTCAGCTTCTACTTCTGTTTATCCAAAGGTTGTTTCAAGATGGGGGTTTTCATAGAAATGAAATTGATATTTTATACTTTTTGAAGGAATAAAATTCAATCAATTGGCCTTGGTTGACAAATGACGCACTATGTTTGATCGCATCATATTGAGAGTCATTGTCATTGAATTTTCCAATGCAGTCCACATTCAGTTGTTAGTGGCATGCCCAGCAAAAGAACTACGCATCAGAAATTGAAATGGTAGTTTTTCTGGATGCAGGGGAAGACAAAATGTTTTAAAAAGTCTGCATCAGTTTTTGGGTCAGAAATGCCATTCACAAGAGTTACTCGGGAACTGATGCCTTGAGACCTCCATGTTCCGCCTCCAAACTCTGTATTGCTGTGCCGGTGCTCTCACTGTCTGGCACCCATTTTTTGCCTTGGTTTCAGATATGTCAGCTGGTCTATGTGTCTCGTAATGGTGTATCTGAATCGGAGCTGTTCCAGTTAATCCCTGACCTGACGTGGGTCACGTGGGCTCCTTTGTGTTACGACCTTCTGGATTGCCATGTCTTCACATACCGGGCTGGCTCCTTGACTTTTGCACATGAACAGGTACATATACATGATGCGTTAACTGTGTGAAAATGGATATGTATGCTAGGTTTTTTTAGGAAAAATCACAAATTTGTGATGTTGTTTTTTCCCCAGATTTGAGAGTGTAGTGCCATTTCTTCATTGTTTTGCTTGTTAATGCACATTTGTATCACTTGTGGATTTGTTTTAATTTGAATTAATTGCAGGTATGTGAAAAAGCAAATGCTGATGTGTTTTTCTACAAGTGTGATGTGGCTGAATGATGGTAGGGATTTGTGTACAAAGGGTCTCAAGTACATGCGCTGAACAGATACTTTCTGTAGTCTTTTTGTGTTTGTATCTGTAGGTTCAGGAAGCGGTACAGTTGAACTACTGCATGGGCGTGCATGAACAAGACCTCACCTCCACAACACAGCTTCTCATCGGGTTTTATTCCAAACTGCTTCAGTAAGTCATTCCTAGTTGTGTTGGACTTGTCCAACTCGGGTTGATAGTGCCGTCCTTTGTCAGCTGTGAACTCACGTTTATATTATATACGGGCGGGTATTCTTGACCGAGGAAGTTCTCCAGGAAGCATGCACTTCAGCTATTAAGCTTTAAACAACATCGTGCAGTGAAGAGTGGGTATCTCATTATGTGCTCCATGCTTAAGAAATGAGAAAGTGAAGTAGCAAAGAATGAAGGGTGTAATTAGGGAGTGGTGATTAGTGGTAGCATATCAAAGCATTTTAATGCATACAGTTGCGCTGTGTGTTTTGAGGAAAGACTTTCTCTCTCGGTTTTACAGGCCGGGCAGTGTGACGGCTCGCCTTGCGGACGAGCTCCCGTTCCTGATCCAGTCCACAGGCGACAGCCAACAGTTGCGGGAATGCCTGTCCAACCTCTGCGTCTTCCGCTTGCTGTACACCAGGGGGCGGTGTTCAGAGTTGCTGGACTTCTGGGGATCGGTCGGCGTAGACAGGCAGGGTGTGGCTAGCATCTACTTTGACACAGTCAAAAAAGTGGAAGAGGGTATGTGATTACATTAACTTGTAGTTGTCTTGCAAGAACTGTCAATGGCATTGTTTGTGACCCACACACAAGACCCAGTAAAGAATACAAACATGAAACATTGTGAGTGTTTGCAACCAGCTTTCAGTTTGATGTGCTCAAATATGTAGCTTCTTTCTATGAGACACAAAACAGGATAAAAAGGGCCTAGTGTAGAAGTTAACATCACATATACAGTGTGGGCCCAATGGTTTTCAATCTTGCCATTACTTGCTATTTCAATATATGAATTTTCGTGGAGGAAACTTCCTTCATCCCCCTAACATCCATCACTCATGGTCTTAACCAATGGCCCTTTGTTTGTACTTAAATTTAAAGAAGCACTATAGAGGCCAACCTCTTTCCAAGAGTCAACAGGCAGCACTATTTTAGTCTGATTTTGCAATGTTTTCTACGAAGGCGTATTTGGTGTAGTGCAACCTGTAGCGCACGACCAAAACATGAAATCACAACCATCACGTCGCTGGTGTCACAACTACCAGTGACCAATCAGAAAAATCAGTACTGCATATTCATATAACGTAATGCGTATGCACACACCATACACACTCGGCATGCCATACGTGTGAGATGCATATTCACGACTTAAATGTACCTATACGCGATGCAATGCATGAAAGCATGTGCTGATTTAGATCCTGTATGCAGAACCAACGTCAAGTCACAGCGTTGTCGAGACATACCGGCCACACACGTAGTACAGTAAACAGCGCACAGTTAAGTGCGATCGTGCCGCAAAGACTTCAGCATTACTCCTGCTGGGCAGGTGCCAGGGACCCAACTATTCTTGGTTGCAAAAGGTTGTATTTTATTTGGTTCAAAAACCAGCAGCAGCTAGAGGGCATGAGTCACAATCAACTTTTTTGCCACTTATTTCAGAATACTGTTTTACTAGACTGCCGGACTACCCAAACAAGGGCTTTCGCTAGACCGCCATGGTTTTTACTCGAATTTGGCTAGCTGACCAGTGTTAAGGTCGAACCCTTAGGGTGAACAATGCTTTTATCACAGTTCATTCGAATAGCTTACGATGTGGCTTAAGACCAAATGACTTGTTGACTTGTGATAGACTTACCGGGAATTCCAGGGGCGTGTGGTGGGCTCGACTACAACTGACACTAAGCCCCATGTGAAATAATTTCAGTGAAGCTGTGCCTTTCACAATCCTTCAAAATGCAAGAAGATTTTAGAAGGTTTAATGGCTAACCCATTTCCCAATTCAGTGCTGACACCTTTGGAAAAGTCCCCCCCCCCCCCGATTTAGGAAGGCATTTGACAATCTTTCATTAAAATATTTCATTCATCATCGTTGCAGTGTACGCTGGTGTACTTTCTCTACCCACAATAGCCTTTCTGCATGAGATGCTGGGCCGATTTCTGAAAGACATGGGACTTCTCATTCAGGTTTAGTATCATTCTACCCGTCCATTCCGTTTGACAGTCATACTTGTCAAGATAGCTTCCCACTTTTTAATTGCAACTGATCAATAAAGTGATATCTGAAATGTTGAAATGGAAATACCCACAGTCTAGTATGTTAATTTGTTAGCAGCAAAGGATATTAGTTTTAAGCCCATTATTTTAAATTATTCTTTTATTCATTCCCACCTTGGCATTTGTGTTATCTCTACCTGCCTTCATTTTGCTTTTCTTAGGCCACCTTTCATGAACGAAAAAAAGAACAAAGAACATAGTGCTTTCTCGAGACCGACTCAGAAATTTGCGATGGACTGGTATTTTCTCTTACTTTTTACACTCTGTACAGAAAAATGTACCTTTGACGTTGTGTCTGCAGTTAACAGTGTTGTAATCAAGACCCATTGGGACCATCAAAAGACCCCACTAGACCATCACAAAACCAACACAAAACCTCTTGTCTGAGTTCAAGTCACAGCTATTAAAAAAAATGTAATTAAAGCATTCCTTTGTTGTGATTCACCCTGCCACTCATGACTGGTAACGCTACAACACTAGCGGTGACCCCTATTAGCTTGTCCTGTGACTGTTTTAAAATGATTTCCCATGCCGTTATTAAACAAAAATTCATTGGCATCCAATGGTCACTTTCCAGGCTGTGCGTCCTCTGCAGCGAGCACTGGAGATCCGTGAGTCCATGGACCCAGACCACCCCAGCGTGGCACAGTCCTTCCACCTCCTGGGGGGTCTCCACGGCCAGTGGGGCAAGTACGCCACGGCCGAGGCCTACTACAAGCAGGCCCTGGAGATCAGCGAGAACGCCTACGATGGTGATCACCCCACGGTGCTGAAAATGCTGGAATCACTGGTGGTGCTATACAAGAAACAGAACAAGTAAGATTGAATATAAATGCATATGTATCCCCTCCCACAAAAGGGCCACTTCGTAATGCTCTTTATTGTAATAGTTTACAAGGGAGAACAAACTGAATTCTTTGATTGTATGTATAATTAGTTTGATGTCCTGATAACAACGGACATCGTATGGGAGAACAAATGTTGAGGGTTTGTATTGATTTACGTTGTGCAAGATTCTTAAAGTGGCTGTGGAGACCTCTTGATTCAATTTTTGTTGAGTCATTCCAAAAACCAGTCTGAAAGCTTCTTTGATGTTATCTAGATTACGGTGACATTATGCATGTGGACAATGCAAACTCCATAACTTTCACTGCCCAAATTACTACCAAAGCTTTCTGCCGACTATAATTTGCACCATGGATCACTTTGAAGTACGAAAACGGTGGGGAAGGTGAAGTAAAAAAATCAACATGTTTAGCACCCTGCCAGCTTTCGTTTGGGGGGCCACCTCAATTTCTTGTTTTTTAATTTTTTAAAACATGTTGGTTAAAAACAGCAAAAAATGTCAACTGATTGATTAGAAAGTGAAATAATTGCAAACCAGAAGTTCTAAAATGACGTCAGACTCTGTTGGTGATCTTTCGATCTAAGGGTTCAAACATGTCTTTGAATGTCTGCACATGGCTACGGCTGCAAATTGTGCATATGCCTATAAAAGTGGCAGCCATCTTGAAAACAAACATAAAACATCCCACTTCCTCTCGGTTTTCAAAAATCTGGATGCTGAACATGTTTTCTCTTTTTTTTTTGCTAAAGACTCACCTATATATCATCTGCATTGCAGTTACAATGAAGTTCTTGTACCTGTAATGTTTAGATTCGTGAGATATGCATGTGTAGATGATACAGATAAATCATTTGCTTGGAACCCTCAGGCATGAACAAGCCGAGCTGTTGCAGAAGAGAGTTACAGCCATACTCAAGCGCATGCAGCCCCCGCACGTCCCACCCCACCAGAAGAGTGCCCTCAATGCCCTGAAGAAGCGCAGCCTTCAGCTGCAGGAGATGGCCACAGGGCCGGACTCCCTGGAGTTGGCCAAGACGCTGAATGAGCTCGGGGTGCTGTACTACCTCCAGAACAATATCAGGTAAAGGACGGTGCTCAGTACATACAAAGCCAACACCAACACTAGTCTTGCATTTCTTCAATCATATAGCAAAATAACAATTAAGCTGAAATGTGTCCAACTTGTATGAATGTGCAGCGTGCTGTTTAGCTACAAATTCGTGTTCACTGTGTACCAACTATGAACTTGACTGCCTACTAAAACATGTTTGTGAACAGTGTAATCTTTGGTTAGACAACAATGATATTAACAAATTCTCCATTTGAAATGTCTACATATTTATTCTTATTTGAGCAATGTTGTTTGTCATGTAACCTCTAAACAAGGTTAAAACCAGATGTATTTTGATGACTTGCTATTTACTGGAGGAACTGCCATGAGATTTGACTCTAGTGTTTCAACTCTTTGCAGCAATGCAGAGCAGAGCTTCCAACGATCCTTGTCCATACGTGAGGCGTTACTGGGAGAGCAGCATCTCGACGTTGCACAGTCTTTAAATAACCTGGCGGCCCTGTACAATGACTCCAACGATCTGACGAAGGCCGGTGTCCTTTACGAGCGAGTGCTGAGCATAAGGAAATCTCTCTTGCCAGGCGACCATCCTACAGTGGTCTCGTCGATACGGAACCTGGGAATGCTGTATCGTAGACAGGTGGGTAATTACTGGGACAAGTAACTGGGCTAACCACGAGAGAGTATTGGAAACCAGTGTTATATCTGAGATGTCCAAGACCAAGATTGAGACCAAGGCATTCAAGACCAAGACCTTGAAGACTGAGACCAAGACTTCGGGACCGAGAACGAGACCAGACATTAACCACTTGCTGCCGGGAAGCCCGGTTTTGGGCATGTATTCTTTATATGCACAGCCGGGTGTCCGAAATTGGATAAAGGGAACTGGGCCTTGTAACAAAAGACCCTACTTGTAACAAAAGACCAGGCTGCTGGTAATTACCAACGTTTTTTCACTGTCAATAGCGGACTGATAATCCAGCATATTTTTGAAACAGTATACCAATGTTTGGGGCATTCAGTACAAGTGGATTACCACCGGGGACAAAAGCACTCCACCACTGCAGCGATGAGCCACACAGTACCGCTGCACACAATTTAACGTATAGTTAGAAACTGGCATTTGCAAAGTCACAGTATGACCATGTAGGCCTTATCTTTTATCACTGCTGCTCCTGCAATAAGTTCTTTTTTACACACACAAAAAAGCTGGCATTAAATTGTGGTATATGCAAAGTCTGCCATCTTTGTTTCTGATGATCTCCATCTGTTCCCCAGATTGTGGGGAGTAAAATACTGTTTAAGAACAACATCCGCGTGTGCTGTTGGCATTTGGAATCCCATTTTGCATTCATCCAACTGGGATGAACAGACTGCATGGGTGAAGGCACATCTGCATGAAAAATTTGGGTCATGTTTACTCCATGCCAGACAAATGTGAATCATTGTGCACACGTTGTTTCCTGGCATAGCTTGCAAAGTTTAATGGCCCATGTGGAGAAAAACTGAAAGCATTTCCAATATTTCCAAAGCATTTGTGAAAATACTGGTTATCCACAAGAAAATAACGGCAGCCGGTACCTCAGTAAGTTATCAACTTATTAACGTCATTTTGGGAGCATGGATTTGTGTGGCTATTCTGATTAAGCTAATTATATTGAGATTGAAGGCCAGTGTGACAGTAACTTCCCAGACCAAATCATGTGTAATTCCTATAAGTACCGGTACCTTGTTTGGGTTCTGTGTATTGCTAGTCATGCAACTGCAGAAACCATCTTTGCAACCTCTACAAGAGGCAGCCGTCTTGCTTTTTTGCCATTTAAAGCTCTGTAATAAGGCTGGAAGGAAAATAGTTTGTTCCCTTTTATCATAATTTGAATTTGTATTACTATTGCCATTCGGTCTACAGGGAACAATTCAAACATGGCAGCATCAAGATAAAGTCTATACAGCAGCCACATCATCAGCCTTCATTACACACTGGTGTTAGACACAAATAGCCATCAGTTGGCTAAAATGTTCCTTGTTTTATGCAGGGTAAATACACTGATGCTGAGCCATTGTACATTCAAGCCGTGGAAACTAAAGAGAGATGCCTAGGTGGAAATCATTCCAGTGTGGCCACAGCGTTGGTCAATCTGGCCGTAGTCTACTGCCAGCAGGTTAGCTTTTCGTTTCCCTTGGTTCAAAACTCAAAAGTTTCTCTCAATTTCAAGTGCTACAGTCACTTCAGAGAGCATGCAAAACTTGTAGAGGATGTTATTGCGCACATGATGCATGTCTGATTTGAAACTCAGGTTATGGGTGCATTAATCAACATGAGACGTTTCTGGTATATAAAAACTTGGATTGTGCCATGTCTTACTTTATACAGGATACGATATCCATCATTCAAGAAGCAGACTTATTCCATTTCTTGTGGGGTTGAAAACCAAACACAAAGATTACTATGAAGAAGAAATTCTTTCTAGTCATTGTTCAATGCCTGATTAAAGAAGGAACTCTGTCAGTGACATTAAAGTACCAATTCCAAATGTTGCAAAAAGGCATTTTACTTGAAAACAAGCTGAGGGTAATCTTTCAAAGGTGCTCGTGTTTTGAGGATTGTATTTGCTTGAACCGAAATATCACTGATTTGTAGAAAATTTCATCATATTGACAAACTATATCATGTGAGAATTTAGTTTTGCTTATCTCTGAGGCATCTTTGGGTGTTAACTGCCCTGTAGCCCAAAGGGTTAGTGTAAATCACGTAGGATCTTTTGGATTTAGCATGGTTAGGGTTAAGAGTTGATCCACTGCACGTCTGTTTGTTGTGTAGAGGAAGCACACTGAAGCCCTTCCGCTGTACGAGCGAGCACTGCGGATCTACGAGGAAAACCTGGGTCCCCACCACACCAAGGTGGCAGAGACGCTGCGCAACCTTGCCGTCCTGCGCTACGAACAGGGTGACTTCCAGAACGCTGCCACTCTCTACAAGCGCGCCATGGACATCAAAGAAATGGAGGCGGCCTTTGCAAAGAAGCCCTTCTCGCGACGATCGTCGAGCGGGGGATCGTCGGCTGTTAGGCCCATCATCCCAATGAGCCCACAACTTCTGCTCAGTGACAGCAGGTAGTGAAGGGCTGAATGTTAAGGGCTTATGCGGACTGCACCGTATAAGAAGTATAATTGAACAGCATATTCCAAGTTAACTTTATAGATCAAGAACACTTCCAGTATTTGAAACCCACATAAATGTGATAGGCTCTGGGTTCTTCATAGCCTGAAAAGTTTGATGTACCTGTACAGTATATTTCTGTTACAGTGACTAGCCAGCAGAGCTTATTTGTCTATGCAAATCATTCCGTCCAGAACTCTCTGAAATTTGTTTAAGCTGATGGGGTGCAGGTGGACAAACTTTCCATGGAGAAACTCTTGTTTGGAAACCAACCAATTCAGAGCTTGCATTATTGCATTATAATGCATCCGTAATTCAGTGGGGTTGGCAAGAAAGGTGTTGGTTCAACAATCCAATGGTCTTTTACCCAATCCAACTGCCAAATGTACCAAAGGTTGTAGTCTTTGGACCCCAACATAATAAGCCTTTTGCGAGTTAAATTTGAGTAAAATCTTGTACACTGAGTTACCTGACTGCACATAAACATAACGATTTGAATTCCCCAGACTAAAGATACTGTTGCTGTACCTCATGATTTGTGGCAAGCTTTGCATAGCAATTACCTTCTCTAGAATGGACTGGTTCCTTTGTGCCCCTCTTATCCATTGAAAACCGTGTGTCGGTGCAAGCTTGCCTCGAGTCATGAGGTACAGTATACATGTAGCGACAATGTCTTTAGTAAGGAGAAGTCAAATTGTTATGTTTACGTGAATTTTATAAAGACAGGTGTTATTCAAATTTAACTCACAAAAGGCTTATTGTGATGTCAAGACAATTACCAAAACTTCTTTGTACCTTTAACCCTAACGGTGCTGAACCCAACAAGGTTATGCAGGATTTCAATGGTCCCTAGGGGGTTAGGGTTAATGTTTAAACCTCCACCACTCAATGTTTACATGTACAATGTATTTGACTGAATATTTGTTCAAGCTCTGTTCGCCTTTACTTAATGCATCTTGACTGTCTTCCAGTATTTGTATTCTGTAAATATACAGTGTTTATTTATTCATTTATACTATATGATGAAGTTGATACATTTGTAAATAATTTTTACCTTGAATGATGCTTTTTTTTAAGAAAGAAGGCTGCAGTAAATAACCTGACAACGCTTTTACAGACAATTTGAGTGACAGGGTTTTATCCATTCTGGGCCTGACCTTATCCCCAGCTCTAAAATTCCACAGGTTGGCTGTCAATTTCTCTAGACAGTACTTGGAAGAGTACTTCATCCACACCAATGGTACAAGTGTGAAACACACAACCTTGTTCTGGGCTTGAGAGGACCAAATTCTTACACGCACAAAAACTTGGTGAAAATGTTACCCATGCAAGGATGCATATAGATGGATCCAAGTGTGTCCACACTGAGGACCAAAAATGGAAACAAAGTTTCTCTTTTTTGTAATACGATAGAACTGTGTTTGTGCCTCATGCAATTTGGGTGTACATGTAATAGTTAAGTTGTAATGGTTAAAAATTCATAAAAATACATTAGGTATACATGCTTAAAACTGCGTACGTGGCAATGCTATGGGTGTGATACACTTCCTTTGGAAAGCATGCATTTTGAAAATAGTTTTAAAGTTCAAGCAAATTTTTCCAGCATACACATATATACTGGGTGATTAAGGATACATGTGTACATGTATGTCTATACATTTACATGTATCCTTAATCACCCAGCTGAATGTGATGTTTCCCTTTACTCATGGCTTTCATGTGCTAGCCTTATTTCTGATGAAGATTATTGATACCAAATCATGCTGACACTACCTATTTGAGATATTTCCTTGAAACCTCAACATCTCTATACACTTAAAAAATTTCTAGCAGTGCTCCAAGAATCAGGCTCGCACACAGCATGAATGCCAGAGGTGCCTTAGCCACAGTTGTGAGATATTGTGGCAAGAGTTTTAAGAATTTTTTAATCACATTTTGGTCTCAACTAGACTGGTCACCTGTCTTGTCTATAATAAATATCCATCTTTGCGGTGCAACTTGTCTTGATGTATTTTATAAACTTAAAATCTAACTCTGTCAAACAGATACAATGCATGATGAATGGAGTTAAGCGGGATGTAACCTGCTTCCACAAAACGTGAGTGAAGTTTAATACCAAGTATAATTTTTCTGGTAAAATCTACAATTGTCTAAACAGAAGCAGTGACAAAGACCTTGCTTAGTTCTTACTCAATGATATGGACTCAATACACTGGCAGTGCATGTAACATGCTGATTTGGGGGGGCTTTGAAATCCTTACTCTTTGTTCAGATTTTTTTTCCTGATGGCCAGGACTTTGGGTATGTTAAGATTACGTTAAGACAAACCTATGTTGTTTTTGAGAACAGACGTAGCTGTCAATTCTGACTTCACTCTCATTCTGTGTGGGAAGTGGGCTACAAGCGCAAGTATACATTTTTATAAATAAGTAATTATGGAATGCTACACTGACATATCGTTAGAGAGACTTCATTTGTGCCATCAGCTCCTCTAAGGACTGGTTGGTGTCTGTGACCACTTCATCAGAATCCTGTAGTACAAAATGACAAATGGTGAAAGTTTATCTGAAAGTTTGGGATGTTGCTGTGGTAACCATCTGTTGCCAAGTTTATGTCACAACATTATGCAGGCGTGGCATAAAACAAGTTATCATTCAGTGTTTTGAACCTAACAAAAAAGGGCACTCTTTTTTCCAGAGATGGATTACTGGATTGGACTAATGAAACCCAACCCAACCAAATTGAACTGATTCCAACCCAGCCTAGATAGCACTATAAAACCCTAACCATGCTGAACCCAACAAGGTTATACAGGGTTTTAATGGTTCCTAGAGGGTTACAGATAAGCACCACCATCAATACAAATACATTTCTTTCAATATGATTGAACAAACTGCACCTTCGTTGTTTCATCGGGTCTGTCGTAGGCGTAAGATAAGCCAGAGGCAAGTTCCGGGGCCGCTTTTGTCTTGAGGTCATCAATGCTTGACTCATCGACCAGTGAAATACCTAGAAGAAATACAGACACACTTCTCACAGTAGACGTGTGGATGGATCAACCTCCAACCCAATTCCTACAAACTCTGCTGGGATTTTTCAAGATTTGGGAAAGTAGAACTAATCCTCTAAACTTTAATTAATGATGCACCGTGAGAGATGAAGTACAAGGAATGAGACACTGGGTTCAGAAAGGTTTCTGGCAAAAATGCCTGGAATGTGAAGCTTAAGACTTGAGACTGGACGCTTCCGTTTCACACTATCTGGAATACTGTTGTTGGATTTTAGAAGATTTTAGAAGCGTCTTATCTTAGCCCCTATTATCTAAAAGCTAACTGAAATGTTGCAGAAACCTGGACACACAAATGCTTTTTACGAAGACAAGTTTCAGCCTTGTTGGACAAAGCATTGGTAATTTGGATCAGTATTTCACATTTCTGCAAACCAGCACGAGCACAGTTTTAAAAATTGAGATTTTTGTTGCCCTCCAAAATCTTGCCATTTCATGAGACAACATGTCCAAATATTTGAAGCTGGCGATCAAGGCATTTGCAAGACACCATGCTACAAACTGAAGACCCCCCCCCTGGAAAAGATGGAGAGGTTATTTTGGAAACAATGTGTGTGGAGGGGTGTGTCCTTCCCCTATGGCCCAGCTTCTAGGGTTGAGGCACTGAACTGTGAAAATGGGCAATGGATGGCTTACCCCATTCATTGGACTCGTGTACAATCTCTGCCTCTTTCACTGCTTCCTCCAACTTGGGCTTGAGAGCTTCTTCCTTCTGCAGTTCATCAAGAAACATTTGTGAGGAAAAGAATGTTTTTAACATTGTTGTCTTGTTTTGCTGACTGGGACTTCGGTCACTCGAGTTGCAGTCTCTCTTTCATAAGACTTGAGTTGGCCTTAAGAGAGACGATGACTTGTTACTTAACATACAAAAAAATGAATTTGGACTTGAACAAACTGGAGTTGTTCAGTTGTTCACACTGACAACAACAAAAAACCAATGACTTGATTTCAGATGAGCTTTAGTAGTCTGCTGACAGTGGACAAAACATATGCTCCGAAATGTTGGGTACTCTCCGAACAACATACAAAAGAGATATTTTTGCATGGTCCACTTGAAAACCGTTTACTTGACTTTGACTTGGTCCAACAAATTGATTTTGTCTGGTTTTGTCAACCTGCAGTATACATGGAGATACAAGACGGATCGACATACTCGAAACTCCTTTTGTCTCTTCCTGCAGAAGCTGTCATCGCAGGCCGAGTTGGGCTTCATGGACATGGTGGGGAAGAAATCCTGCAGAGCGCTGTAGCCTAAGTAATGCGTGACCGACCCAAACCCTAAAAGATACCTGAACAATGCACACATAAAAAACTCTTTTTAACCTGGCCAGTCAGAAGGGACTTAATGATTATTTCTTTAAGTGATCCTTTTCTCTGACAAACTTTCAAATCTTTCCATAGTCACTAATTCAATTCATACCTAGATGTGGGATTTTTTGCTTGAGGTTTGTTTTTCTTCAATTTGTTTCCTTATTAAATATATATATATATATTTTCTTTCCTAATATCATTTCAAAGTGGTGTCAAGAGGAAAAACAATTCTGAATCACTGATGGTAAATAAGACGTTAATGTGAATAAACTTTAAACAAAATTAATTTTTTTTATAGAGAAGGCACTGCATTACTGGTGAAGCTCTTTGAAATGAGTAGGCCTGTGGTACATTTTGACAGATGAAATTGACGATTTATGTAATTAGGAGAAGATAACGTTGTGGAAACTGTTTTCAAGCATATACTGAAAGTGTACAAGAGAATGGTTTCTCAACAGGAGAGTGCTGTATTAACCCACAGCCCATTGATTTAATGAAAAATTGTATGACAATTTCAGGATTTGGTATTGATCGGTCCAAGGAGCAAAACAATAGTGGATTATCCACCAGCCTAATGGTAATGCAGAGCTATGTGTGTTAAACTATGCGTTACTCACTTAAGTGTGTTTTGTACTAGCAGGCCGGCCACCACTCCCATGGTGGTAGGCAAGCTGGCAGCACAGACACCCTCACGTTTCAGGGTCTTCTCGTCGATGTTTTCTGCTACAACAAGCGGTGGGGCACACTGTAAGAAAGAACATTATCAGGAATGGTCTAAACAGGCAGACAGAACAACTGCCTAATGACCATTTGCTATGTTTTTGCATTTTGCAAGGCGAAGTAGGTACATAAAAACACACCAAAAAAAAAAGCATTTTCTGGGACTGTTCCCAAATCTTCCAAAAGTTTTTAGATAGCTAAACTTCACTGCAAAGTCCTTTGCATTCCAACTTCCAAGGGGCATTAATTTTCGCATGAGCTAATATCGGCTGAGTATACCACTCTTCATCCTGCAAAATACTTTTGAAATCCCTCGTGGATTTTGACATAAAAGAAATGCAGTGAACTTCAGGAAAACATCATACATACACTGGGAAGGCATGCAATCTACAGGGTATTTGTAAGGTTGACAAATAAGAGAGTGCAAATCCCCTGCCTCCATTTACAGTGCTTGGTACAATTTCTTCTTACACCTGACAAAACTTGTTCCCTTTCCCTCACATTCTTGCCTGCCAACAGAGCATCACAACAGGCGCCAAGCCACTAAACCCACACAGTCAGAGGGGGAATGGACTCACCGCAAAGCAGGCCGTTTCCCCTGGTTTGACCAGCTGTATGTGACCCGAGACGGCATTTTCGCTGACCCCCGACTCAAACCAATTCTGTCCCAGTTCGTTGCATGCCTGTAACAGAACAGGCAATGGTTGTTACTTAAGGACTCATTTTCCTGCTCTCAAAAACAGACAAGGGTACAACTAGTTTCTAAAGGAAGTGTTCCTGAATTCAGCAGTGTTCTGGACCCTTAGTAACAGAGGCTTATAGGTAACCTGACTAATTTTAACCCTTGGCACATTAGAGCCCATTCACACAGGCAAGGAGTAATGAAAGAGCTGTAAAAATACTGAATACAGTGGGTTCCAACAGGACTATTTTACCTTGAGGATGGACAAACCACAAAATAGGGAGATAAACCACTGCGTTTTGAAACCTGAATGATTTTTTTTAAAGATGTCGTGCTGAAACTGCTCATTCTGGCCAGTCAGCAGTCTCATTAGGTAATCATATCACAGACTGACTAGCACGGTTGAGTGCTTTCTTGTCATGCCTTTGATCCTGTCCTGTGGGGCACTATTGCTATTTCGGCAAGTTGGTAACGTACATGGAATGATTGGAAAATTGAGAGGCTTCGTCCTTGACTGTAAACACAGACTGTTTCCTGGCATATCACTTTCAGTGAATGCTTTTCAGTAACACTCGTAGTAAATGTGCCCTTGAGGTCTAGATATGAATAAAAGTGTGCAGAGCATTATTGTGAAGTTCAAACTCTGAACTTGTGTTTGCTTACTGTTCCCAGTCTCAAAGAATGGGATAGAGAATCTGTTGGCCAAATTAATTATGTTTGCTGGCACAGTAAAAATCAGTTTGTGGCCCCTTCAATGCAATGCACAAACAGACCTGCAGGTACGTCTAATCTGTGCCATTCCCGACATTTTCTGTCACTCCTGAAACAGAATTATACGTTAGTGCACATGATGCTCACATTAATTATCACCAAATACAAGTTTTAAAAGGCTTGTGCAATATTCATTTAGTTACGACAAATTTACAACAAAGCAACCCCAGAACAGTGCACTAAGCACTCCTGCTAAAACACTCTAGGAATACTTATAATGAAACTTGACTCTCCCTGCATCTTCCCTTGTGATAAGAATGAGTGTGTGAACTTACTGTATTAATGGCCATCCTGGCTTCAAAGTTATCCACACAGCTCAGTACCAAGTCCACGCTGCCGTCCCTGTTCAGGTTTCCATGGCTACCAGCAGAAACAGCAACGACACAAAAATAATGACATTCAAAGGAAATTCAGTGGTTTTCAGTTCACTGAAACTACGGTGTTTAGTGGGTCCTGGGCCCCAACTGGATCTACAGGAAAGTGCATGTATGTGAACAAAGTGTGATTGTCATCACTACATAGGTTTGTTCTTGCCCTGAACATGTTTAGATGCATGTACATTAGGCAGAGCTAATGCATGGTTTCACATAGAAATGGACCCCCAATTTCTTGGTCCTACATACCATCCACACGTGCACCCAAGTGTGTAATTGC
>NW_019091580.1:342067-364395 GCF_001949145.1 Acanthaster planci | reverse complement strand
CGAAGGAGGTTCGTTTAATACGCACTAACTTCGAGTGGTGAGTTACCATTGAGTCCCTTAACGTGGCGCGCATCGACTTTCACTTGACTTTTCCTAAAAAACTCTTTATATCTATTTAACTTCATAAAAAGTACTGTTGAATTTGAACAAATCTAAGAAAATCCTACATCTATTTAACAGAACCTTTGAAGTTAAAATAAGTTATTATCAGCCCTACTTAAATACCTAACCACAGGCTTGTTAATTTTGGGGGCATTTTTGAGCGCATTTGAAAAGAGTTCATTTTGCACTTTACAAAACAAATTAGAAACAAACTAAAATTTAATCGTTGAAATTTAATTGCTGATATTTCACTCACAGTGAAATTTAGGGTGAAGAAACACACCCAAAAAGTTGCTCCAGTAGAAGCGAAAACTCAAGGTGCGCCAGGAGCTATACCATGTTAGGGTACATAAGAAATAATAAATTCAACAACCAGAATTAGAAGTTGGCGGCACAACGCTCGTGGATACGTGGTACCGCGTGTGTTGCATTCTGTGATTCGCCAAATACATGCGCGAGTCAAGCTGATGAATGTGAGTGTGGTGGGTGCCACCACAGGTATGCGGCGTATAATTGCAGTAGTGTTTAGGTATGTCAAATTATGGGATGCTATAGAGGTTTACGTTGAATTCGGAAACTAATTCTCAAGTTTGAGTGTTGACATTCGCTGCACCAGGTCATACGTATTACCACCAGGTCCGTGACAAAGAACTCATTGCTAGCATGATGGCCTAGTAGGTCTAGCGAGCACCAGAGTTTACGGGCAACCTGTTTCATATACACAATCATTATATACATAGCGTCACCGTAATTATTCCTGGTCACAGTAAGCTTCCACTCTCTTTTACCTGGACATCTAAGGCCAAAAATTGTAAATTCATTCTCCTTTTCCAGTGAGGATGTATGCCGGTTTGACCGCTTGAAAATTGAGAAGAAAACCCCAGTCTCTTTCTTTCCTGCAACCAGCTAATGTGGCGGTGCTCAAAACAATGGCCAATTCCTTTGTTCAAAAAGTGTGTGGATGGTCTTCGTGCATCTCGTTAAACGGAGTTTTTCGGAAATGGCTTGAACGAGTTGTATTGGAACATTTCTCTTTCCCCACAACAATTTTAATGAAATGTGTAATGAAATAGGTGTTCAAGTGTTTTTCGACAAAAAGGAACCAGGAACGGCCATCTTTTTGTAAAGAAACAAAGGACTTTCACACTTAGATGTTGGAAATTGGTATATATGGACTGAAAGTTAGCCTAACCACTCTGGTCTCACCGCAGCTGTAATCATCCGCGTAAAGAAAATGCAGCCCATGATTTGGATGTTTATTGTGTCTTATTTCGATAGGGAAACTGAAACAACTTTATTATTTAATTACTTTGTGATTGATAGTAAATTCTGACCAGTGGTTTTGGGGTACGAACCACCCTTACCAGTAATTAAGTGATGAGGGCACTGATACTGTGGAAAAACTGTAATAGGGCGCGGGCTACTCTAGTTTCCCTGTGTACGAAGTGTTCCGTGTCTTTGAGCAGACCCTAAAATGTCTGTTCCTTGGGAAGCAACCGTCTCCTTTTGGTGAAGAAACCTTGTTGGAGGAGACAGTTTGGACAGTCGGCTACTGGTGAGTGGTATTGCCCTGACTTATCTCACCTTAGTTTTGCCATTCAGCAGTGTTGTGTTAACCGAGCTCGATTTCATTCAGTGTGAATTGAGATGCGCTATTGAAGCGACGTAAGGTTGCAGTGCGTGCGCTGTCACGTTTTCAGTTCCTCGTTGGTGACCTTTGGCCTACATTGTGTATTCAACAAGAGAGTGTAGTTTCCGCTGCAGTCGCATTGCGAGTTGTGAGCACGGCTCGAGAAATGTTTTCAATAACTTTTCACTAATTAACACTGGAATCTTTCCAGTGTTTAAGTAGCTTACATAGTGTGTTGTTTTGTTGTTTCATTACAATATTTGTATCACTTTCGCAGATCATACTTCAACTGCTGTTTGGGAGTGTGCTTGTGTGACGGAATCTGAACGTGCTGGAGAGAGCTCGTTTGCTGAACTTTTAGGTAGGCCAAAATGGTTGCGATTGTTATTCCTTTGTTATAACTGTATAAATTACCACTGCGAGTAATTTGTTTCGTAATAATAAAAATATAGCACATGTATTTCTCTGTCTTTGTATTGGTTTATTTTTTGTCTAGTAATTCCACAATTCTAATTGGAAGTGTATTTTGCACTCACCTGAGTAGCTGGTATTCAATGAAAGTGGACTTTGAAAGTGATGTTCAGCGTGTCCTAGATTCAAGGATTGTCCCAACCACTGGCTGTTTGTGCATATTGTTGCGTTCCCTAAATATCAAGTTGATGGTAGCATGGACTTTATTAGTGTCTACAGGATGTGATATTTGGGGTCAACAATTAATTAAAAGGTGGACGTGAAACAAGTGGTTTGGGTGACAGTCAAACTGTATGGTTGGTTTATTGCTCTCACTTCTCTTCATCAAAGTTCAATGTGGGTTTGAAGAAGGTGTAGCTTAACATAATACAACACACAAAAGGCAAAGTTATAGAGAGGCGGAGTTGTATACGAGTGTAACTAAACTACGGTTTGGCAGGACCATTGGAAATGCAAGTCAGACGGAGTGGGTTACAGTACGTGTGTGTAGCATCGCATAATTAGGTTACACTCATCAGGCCGGGCAAAGGTGGGAGCTGTCCCGGACCACCACAGTGACTACCAAGGGCTGGACGGGGCCCAGCGCCTATGTGCACTGCCGTTCAGGCCGCAATGTGTTGAGCGCAATGATAAGATCGCCGCACTCTGTACCATTGGCTCAGTGTAGAGACGGGGAGGACTGGGCTAGTTAGCAGGACAAGGGTGGCGAGGGACACGGGGGTGTCTCGCCCTGCAATCGGTTCGGACGTAGCGATGACGGGCCGCTACGACTCTCACTAGCACCCTGGGCTAATTTGTACCGCTCTCGCATCGGTCCAAGCTAAGCTAGCTGGTCATTCATATGGTTACATTTCTTCTCCATAAGAATGGTTACTATCGCACTTCTCTCGGAAAGGGACCAACCGCCGCACTACGTTAGGTTCCGCTCTCGCAACAAGGGTTTGGTCCGCCGCACCTGACCGACGAGCGGGGAAAATCTGCTCTATTTATAGGATTCTAGAGGCTTAGGAGTTAATAAAATATGAGCGTCGCTGAACAGCTCAACCAATGAAAATCTTCCATCTCAAAGGGTCACATGACTTCCTGCTAAAGTCGTGTTCAAGAATCAAAGTGTCATGTGTAAAAAGGTAAAATACAGAATAAGCAGTCACTTGTACAAAGTGTAGAGCAGGGTGCGTGAAAGTGCTTACCCGGTCATCTGTGGCGAATGATTGACAGTTACAAAGTCTGAGGTTTCTGAACATTAGCATTTCAGGGAACCTTACCACGCCCAACCACGCAGCCATTTGGAGGGGAATTTCGACATACCAAACTGAGCAGAGAAAACACAAGGACAAAGGAGTGAAGGAACACGCAAAAACGCCAGAGTACAGCATGAATAACTTAATACAAAATTAGAGTCTCTGCTACATGTCCATAATGCATAGCTGAGCTAAATAAGAGACCCAGAAAAATGCAAGGACCAACAACGAGTAAAACTAGGGGGCGCTAGAATTCCAAGATTTGCGGGTGCGCAACAATATGCTGCACAACCTTAGTGCTTGCACTTGCGTGTAATACAGTAGACTGAGGTATGGGTGGGTGTACTGTGTTTGGGTGCTTGGGTTGGTGGGGGGGTTCCACCTCTCTCCTTCTTCTTCATGCCTTGGTTATACATGGGTTGGCTGCAGATGAAAAGCCACTCCTGGCTTGTCCGCCATTCTAACATCAATGCAGGGCTTGAATATGCTCTGCTGATACTTACTTTATGTGTAAGAGAATATAAGTGTACCAAAAGGTAAGCGTAACAAAATTTGTCTTCAACAAATGTGAATTTTCCAAATACAAAACTGCCAGCCAGATGTTTTAACATGTTAATTATATACTGAAACCCCTCATTTCATCAGCAACAACAAAAAGAGTTATAGAAGCGTGTTGACCCAGCAGTCGGGCGCACAAACTCCAGAAATAAGTTAAATATCTCTCTACCTATGTATCAGTTCTTGTCCAACCCATCCATGTAACACGCCGTTGCATCGCACCCACACTCGCATTCTTGACGCGCGCGTGCATTTGGTAAATGAGGATACGAAATCAACACCCAGCAGACACCCCCCCCCCAAAATAACCATCATTAAACTGCTAACCAGTGCGCAGCGTGCGTAACAAGACAGGGGAAGCATGTTGTGGCAATGCATGAATTATTTATCCGAGCGCGGATGAGTGAGGTCGTTGAAATATGGAAGGGCTGCGTAACACCGTGATCAGAATATTGACAAGAATATAAGATTAAATCAGTGCTCTGAAATATAAGATTGCCGAGCAGATTCAGAATCTGCTTGCCCTGAAGAAGGTACTCAGTTACCGAAAGCTCGGCAATCATATATTTCAGAGCACTGGTTTAATCTTATATTCTTGTCGATGACTGAGACCGTTATTCGGTTCGTAAATGTGACGTCACTTCAGTTTAAACCATGCCCATTACACATGCCCTGCACATAGAGTTACATGTATAGAGCCTGAAAGTAAAAAGTCATATGCATGCAGCGTGCTTCCCCAACCCTTGCGCGGTCTTCCTATGGGGATTTTACATTGGGCCGTCCTGTAATGTTCGAAAATTTTTGGAAAAATCATTCGTTACTGAAACCACCCCATGAAACACTCATCTTGGAATTTTACCTTTGTCTCCCTCAAGTAACAGGCCTATTTTGAAAAAGTCACCAGGAGATTGGTAAAAGACGAATTTTATTAACGACCTGTCACGTCCGGCGATATCGTACCTAGGTCTGCTTGTTCATACACGTTTGCTTTCACTCGGCGTGCTTTCTTGAAAATGAGACGGTACAACCTTGCAAAGATTATACCCGCCTGCATTCGATGGGTTCCAGATTCCGTTGAGTTGACATCGCGCAGTTGTTGTCAGGAAAGGTTAGATAAAATATTAGAATCTTTCGTGAAAGTAGAATATTGCTTTATGTTTATTACCTTATAAATGATCCAAGTGTGTAAAATATTTTGATCTGTTTTAGTTCGGCTTTTACCCACAGACTACCATAAACATAACACTACCATAAACACAGACATAATCACTTATTTCGTCGTGAGCTATTCTTTACTTGCACCACCGCTTACCGAAACGAAACATGCGGCTGAGATATGACCTTACAGCTATCGTCGACCATCACAGCCCCGAATGCACAATATTGACACATAGGTTTTCTTAGCAGTGATAAGGATTCTTTGAAACTGACCCTTAGCACCAACGGCACAACAAATAAGTGAAATCTTTTATTGTTCCTCTTTTCTGCCAAAGGAATGCCAGCGTACCATTGTGGCATCTCACAGTAGGGCGTGGCACTGCATGTGTATGCGCGGCATAGGTGAACAGCCAGCAACGTATACCCGTGCAAGTTCAAAATACAAACATTCTTTCCATTGCCCTTTGGGCCTTATTATCGTACAGAATTCTCTTTGGAGAGACATTGCTCTGTGTGTCAGGATGCATGGATGAAGACAGCAACCTTAAAAAAGACCCGGACGGTTGCCTGTCGGTTCGAGTGAGGGCAGACGTTTTCTAGTCCAGCAGCATGAAGGAGGAAGGACAACATTTGAATATGGACCGGTGGAAGCTGACTACCGTGGCGGACCAACCTTGAATGCTGACGGGCGGTTTGGGAATATCCGATTGTCGGTTTGCTTATCACAACATTCAGGACGCAAGATGGTTAACTCAGTCATGACTGCAGCCGACAGCCCTTGCTGCCGACCTGACATTCGTCTGACCTTTACCCTTTGATCTGTATTATTGCGTGGCCCTGATTGCCTGGCCCTACTCGATGAAAGGACCCCACTCGGACCCCACCTGCGGTCACTGGTGTTCTCATCTGAGGATTTTCCGCCATGGCCTGGAGAATAAGAGAGGGTACATTGACCTCGTCCTTAAAGTTGGCGGAATAACTATTCAAACTCGAACAAACAAGGACTTGGCATAGATATACCCTATTTGGCACGCCAGTCTTGGCTGGCATGAACGAACTGGTCTTGCCTGGCGCAGCAAAGAAGGGACCGCCGTGTCATCCTTCGTGACTTACCCTTATTTTGAGCTTTTAAGGCAGAGCTTCTCTTCTTCCGCAATGATGGACGCAATGCCGGTGGAAGGCGCCCTTGACTGGAACACGGAGGTGAGTGCCCCCGTATCATAAACTGATCGACACTCCCTGTTTAGTCTCTTTGAGAATTGGCCAGGATATAATTTCTACAGACGTAGATCAGTTGATCAGGCGTTCAAGTTAGTCAATATAGGTTTTCCAGGCAAACTTCAGCAAAAAGTCGTTCAGTTTCACACTAGTCAGTTTAAAATCGTTTCTTTCATTCATATTCGTCAGAAAGGCTTAGAAAGAAGTTGATCAGGCGTTCAAGTTAGTCAATAAGCAATCTTGTTTTACTTGCAATGGAAATCAGATTCGCTCCAGTGATAAGCACTTTCTGAATCCTAGATTCTATCTAATTTTCCCTGAAAAAAGTTTAATGGTGGATCTTGAGAGTGATTTTGTAAACGTTAAGTTTGTAGATAACTTGTGGCGGCCAGGTTCTTACAGGAAATTGAGCATGGCAGGTTGAGAAAATCTGATCAACTCTTTTAAGGGGAGTAACGCGTGGTTTTTTGTACATTTCGTGTTTTAACGTTAACCCTGACTTCATTTCCCTGAACGTTTGTCAAATTTCATAACTGTGTACTGATACATGTGTTTTGAAATGGCCCAGTTAATCAGACATGAAACCAAAGTGCACAGCATTAGTACGCACAGCAAAGAGAAAGACAAAAACTTTCCGATTTGACTCAAGAAATAGGCGTAGATACAAACAAAAAGAAAGGACATAAGGGAATCATTTGCAACCATCAAAACAATGTTTATGGAACAGAAACGCCATACGGTACCGACTTACGATAAGAGACCGACGGCATTAACTTCTCCATCGTTCCTAAATTGATCACCAGAACGCGAAATGGATTTACTGTAAACGAAAAAGAAAATAACGAGCAGATAAAAGTTAAAAAGACCCTTTTCACCTAGAACATGCAGAAGCACCCCTTCGTTGGTTAAAAAGAGTCAAGCTGGTCGGGAGTGTTTGTTTTGTTGGCAGCGACGCATCCGCAACGCGTGCATTTCAAAGTCTTTTTACAAGGAGCCTCCGTTGCTAGGAAAATCTTGCCCTCTCTTTATCCAGTTTCATGGCCATACTTGATGCCATGCTGGGAATATTTGATAACAGCAAGTGTTTAGAAACCGCTTTGCATTCTTGCAATTCTCCCTTTGTCAAACGGCACACTGTCTCTTACTGCGCAAATATGGTTTCCCATTATTCTTTTAATACAACCACGAAAGTTGTCCAAACCTAGATACCATGTTGGCATCTGAAAGTGTACATCTTTGTCTTTCCACCAACGTAAGTTACACACGTATATTTCTTCTTTTAACGAAAACTGTTCCCCTTTCAACACATTACTGCGCCTATTCCCACTCAAAGATGGGTTCCTATATATTCGAGCCTGTAATGTCTTCAAAATTGTCCAAATTTGGAACGGTGGAAACAAAAAAGGGTACATGTTCGTCTATCTATCCATGAAGTTTTATATCCATATTTATCAGCAAAGACAGGCAAAAGTTGTTACCTTACTGCTTCGTATTTTAATTCAACTCCCCCTTTGTCAACACTTTCTACTGGGCCTCTTCTTTTGCAAAGCCCCCCACAGATGTTGCCCTACTGTTTCCAATCTTTTGCAATTCTGCCTTAAGTTTGTCCACACCTTACTCTGCGTCTTTCCGCGCATATATAACTCCCGTTTTCCCGAGGAAACAGTCTGTGAATTGTCCAAGCTTGCCGACCTTGGTGGCTTCGGAAAGGGCACATGTTCCTGCATCCTACCGTGGTCATAGATTTCACAGGAACAGTCTTATACGAAAGTATGTGTAATATATGCATATTGTATTGCGAGATGAATTAAAAGACTTTGACAAATTGAAACCTGTGAACAGTAAATTATTTCAAATTTCAAGGAAATTTATCGATTGTGATGTCCTTTAATGTTGACTTTTTTGGGGGGATCTGGAATTTATCACAAACTTGGTTAATTTTAACAGAGAAACCTGGGATTCATTAAGCATCGAGGGTTTTGTCGACTGGTTGAATTTTAAGACATTATTTACACCAATTTCCTTTGAAAAATATTGACAAGATTTAAATTCCGTTGAAACGGTATTGTCAAGATTGAAGAGCAGACGAAAATAGACAACCGCACGATCGTTTCATAGTATAAACAGCTATGGCGATCGCATATAAACAGTGATCAGAGCATACTCGAGTCCCACAAGCATAGCTGGGTGCACGAACAGAAGTTTAACAACTCGCAGGTCTCCGTCATTGTCAGAGTGAAGAGAGTAACGCATGCAAACAGACGGTGCTTCAAAGTCCCCCACGCTCTGCATATCGTTGATCGCACCACGAAGTGACCCATCTCATTTTGGGTCGAAATTTCGATTTTTACACCAATGGTGTTTATTTTTAAAGATTTTCATTTTGTTGAAGTTTTAGACAAATTCTGTGAGTTTTTAATTAATTATTTGAATTAACAATTTCAGCACATATTCCAAAAGCTCCAATCAAAATTCGACAATGTGACATTTTGCGATGAGTCACTTCGTGAAAACAGGAAATGATGCCGAACGCTATGCTAAACTGTCACAACATGGACGAGTCCCCCAGAATATATTTGAAAAACAAAACAAATGCCACGACGAAGTGACCTATTACAACGGTATTAAAAAAATTAGTATGGCGTTTTTCCAAGGTATTTCAACTTTGTGTTTTTCAGTTATCTTTCTTTCCTCACACATGCAGTAGTGTGGTTTTTTCTTTATTTTGGTTTGTTGAAATTACTTGTGTCATTGTCTTTTTTTTCAGTCGTTTTTGTTCCGGTTCTGACTATGGTCTGGTGTCTAGCCTCACTTTTGTATATAATGTTTGTGGGTAAACGAGCTTCTTCGTTACTTTTATCACGATTGGTCGCTCGGGTAGGTGTGTTTGCGCATGCGCCAAACATTTTGAAAATGGCGCCCCTCATTATCGCTTATGAATATTAATTTTTAATCCCTTGGGAGATAAACTTGAGACGACTCTCCAATTACATCCCCTCTTTCCAGTGACGACATCGTATCTGGCGGTTTCTAGTCACCCCAGTTGCTTAGATGGATTCATCAAAATGATAAATATTTTATAAATGATAAAAATATTCCATTCCAAAGTAAATTTATGCAAGGTCAAGTTTTCGACACATTTTTGAATAAAATCGTTAATTTTTTCAGTATTTATCAGAAAAAGTAAGGATATTTTTAAAACCGCATTTTTTACAGAAATCTACCTTCTTAAATTTGGTGAACGAGGGTCCAGTGTTCATTATTTTTGCTGCGGGAAGACAGCTAAGATTTTTTTTAGTCATGAAAACCCACCCTTGAATATCATATTTTTGGTGACATTTCGATTTGAAATTGCTCGTGTACCATGTCGTGAAAATTATGTACACGTACGTGTACGTAGGCCCAAAGTAAACGACATTCAAAATGGCGGCGTCGCTATGCGTCGCTTAAACTATCAGACTGTTTAGTCCCTCCACCAAACCGTCATTTTATGCGAACAAGTTTCCCGTAAGTAGACTTTTCATTAAACGATTAACACATAGGGCCTAGACTTCAGCTTGTTTGGGAAGATTTTGTTCTTTAGCATGGCTTTGAGTATGGCGACAGACAATTCCTCTGATAAGCCAGGCCCACTCGCATTATGCAGGCATGTAAACAGTGAATAGGACTAGCCTAACGTACACATAGGCCAGGCCTGCCATGCCTGTTGCAAGCCTAGATTAGTCACTGTTATTTAGAGGCCCCTTTGTATTTGCACAAACATCCTACACATCCTTTGTCCTTGCCATCTAACGGAAATGTGTGCAGGCCCGCATGTATTAGTCTAAATTTATATTGAGAGTCATGTGAAGATGTAGCCTGGATTAGTACGTTGGCCGAATCAGCCCTTGAGATTAGGCCTATTTGCCCCCTTTTCCTATAACATTCAAAGCTGTTCCTTTTAACCTGTATTGTAGGTTTGGCCAAACGTCCATGTAGTTCTAATTATAGACATTACTTCTGGGTAAACACTGTTCATTGAGAGTCCATGGCGTAGATAGTGTGAAATACACAATACTGAATGAAATTGGCATTAAACATTTTTTTTAATTTAACCTTGGTGGAGGGGACCTTGATTAATACACAGACTACATATGTTTCTTTTATGTTACAGGACTCATAGTCTACAATTTTTTGTTCTGCCATGGATGTTCTTGTAAAGTGGTCAGATGGAAGCCAGAATATTGTGTACTCTGAACATCTTAAATACAAACCTCCCCTTAATGTGAACAAGGCAGTCAAAATGAAATGGGGACGGGTCTGGTGGAGGGGCCGGGTTCTGGATTTTGAAGAGAGTACAGGTGAGTCTAAATCCTATTAAACGTTACTTTTTCACTTGTATTACTTTTCATTTGTCTATGTGACATATATGATATCTACAATGGCATGGGGATACTGATTAGTGTCCTTCCAGTCTTTTGTTGGTTTCACTTGTTGATGTGATAAATTAATGGATACTTACAATTAATTGGGCTTGATCATTGGGGAGTTTTGGTTCATGTATCAAATGATGGAGAATTTATGTATTTTACATGATTTCAGAAAATGACGAGGACACCAGTGACAGCACAGACTCAGATGATGTACCCATAAGTACACGGCTGAGTACAACAAAGAGTAAGTTGTGTCATGGTGTATTTTACTTAATTTGAACACTTTTTACCTGTTCTGGTATTATTCGCAACATCGTTTAGAGCTCTTATTCATAATAGAGCAGCATGGCAGAAATTGAATACTACTTGAGATGCTGTTATCCAATATAACAATTGAGTTTCTTATATGAGTAAATTATAAATTAATTTTCAGGCACTGGCTGCTATTTGGCAACTACGTGTACAAATGGAAATCTATCTCCCCGATTTTTAATGGAAACAGGTAATCCTTGAATAGAATTCTTGTAATTTTGGAGTGTATGTTATGAGGACACACGCTGCTTAAACTCTACACAATTTTTTTTCTTCAGCAAAAAGTCATTTGACTGCATGTTAGGTGTATGATTTCAGGTTTAAATTTCCCCCTTTCTTCTGCCTGTGTGTATTGGTGCCAGTCACTTTCATTGACTCAAAACAAGTATTTTACTCTTTTGTGAATTTCTTTCGGTGCTCCAGAGGTTGCGGCCTCATGTTTCAGTCCTCATACTCCAGCCCCTTGCAACAGTCCAAGACCAGAAGCTGCAGCGAGATGCAGTGAATCTTCTTGCACTCCAGAAGATGCAACTTCAATTTCAACAACTCCAGCCCCCTGCAGTAGTGGATCTTCAGAATGTGTAGTCAGCAACAGTGTCCTTGCTACTGCTACTACTTTGGAGGACAACATACCTGAGGCTACACCTGGACACAGCAGTCGAACAGTCTCACCAGTTGATGCAGCTCCAATTAGCAACCCCCATCGAAAACCTGCTGAAAGCTGCAGCAGCTCTTCATATACCCCAGATGATACGGCTAATTGCAGCATTTCGGCTTCGGAGGTTGTGCTAGGCAGCAACAGTTCATTTCTTACTGAAGGTGCTCCAGCCAGCTCCAGTGGTTCAACATGTACTTCTCCTGGCATAATCAACGCCCATTGCAGTCCTAATGGTACATGTTTAAGTTGTATAAAGGCTTTTTTTTTTAGTTTTCCAACAAATCAATTTTATTTAAATCTGGAACAATTTTTGATACGATTCACTGATGAGGAGGTTTTTTTATAAAACATTGAAGAGAGAAGATAGTGTAATCTGAATACAACTGTATCTTTAGTTTTAGATTATATGTTTCGTGCTCTGCTATTTTATAACTGTGCTGTTTATGTTTGTGTTTCCTTCTTGCAGGTCTGATGGGTGCAGTATCAAGCAGTGCAGACAACACAGCAGTTCAAGACAATGGTAGAGTACAGACTTGCTCCAATTTTAGTTGTCACAAGGAAATTTTTGCTGCTTGCTCCATTTGTCACTGTCTTGTATGTTTTGAACATTTTGTAAACTCAGATTCACGTGCAACACATAATTTGCTCTTTGACATATTTGAGGGTCATGCTGGAATTAAAGCTTGTACCAATGTGTAATATGCCAACAGTGAGACTGTGGAAGATCTGCTTCCCAGAATAGATGAAAGATGTGACAGTTTTTCTTCTACTTCAAGCTCAGAGAGAGTGGATTGCAAGACATATAAAAGTAGAATCTCCAAAAGAAAGCACACATAAGAAGAGATTTACACGTTTTTACTTGCCTAAAGCTGACAGTAAGTGCAAGGTTTGCAAACTGATGTTCCTTAACACATTAGGAATTTCTGACCGACAGGTTAGAACAGTTGTGAAAAAGCTTGGCCAGTGTTCCACGGTGGGAAAAGAAAGACGAGGGGGCAGGCAGACAAAACTGAAAGACAAATAACTAAGAGATGAAGTTGAGAGACACATACAGCGGTTTCCAAAAACAGAGTCACGCTACTGTCGTGCCAGTTCCTCCTTTCAGTACCTATCCTCAGATTTAAACGTTAATAAAATGTATGATTTGTATGTGACAGAGCACCCCCAGAGAAAAGCTTCCAGAAGTTTTTATGGAAAGGTGCTTCGGAACTTGAAGCTCAGATTTCATGAGCCAAAAAAGACCTGTGCGGAATATGTGAAAGTTATCACAAAGGACGTGAACCAGAGCGAGATGTGCTTAACAGCCAATACGAGAGGCACATGTAAGAAAAATGTGCCGTCCGTGAGATAAAAAGTGAAAAGAAAAAACAAGCTACTGCAAACCCAGATAAGTTCCAAGCATTGGTATATGATCTTCAGCAAGTAATATACTTGCCAAAGTCTGGAAGGGGGCACTCTTCTATAGACTAGCCTGCTACAATTTTACAGTATATGAATTGAGCAGTAAAGCAGGATACTGTTACCTTCATCATAAGGGAATTGCTAAGCGAGGAGCTAATGAAATTGCTTCTAATCTGTACCAATATCTGTCCATCTTAGACCTTCAAGGGAAAGAGGAGGTCGCCCTGTTTAGCAATGGATGCATAGGGCAAAATAAAAACTTCATTTTGCCAGCCATGTTACTTTACTTCGTGGCAAATTCTTCGTCTGTGAGACAGGTGACTTTGTACTTTTTTGAGACCAACCATGGCCAAAGTGAGGGGGACGCTGTCCATAGTACAATTGAGCGATGCTTAAGAGGCACTTGGGATGTTTTTCTTCCTTGCCAAATAGCTACTCTAATCCAAGCTGCTAGAAAGTTCCCTGAACACTACCATGTCACAGATGTGCAAAGTAGCGATATACATGATTGGGAGAAGTTAGGGAAGAAAATGCATATTCTGAGAGTTGCAGGGGCAACCTGCTGACTGGAAAAAGGTAATGCAAGTGTGAGTGTGTAAAAATCTGCCAAAAAAGATCATGATCAAATGCTCGCACTTGGAAAACACCTTTGATACGATGGACATTGAAGACGACTTAAGACGACCACTTGCGGAGCCTTTGTTTTTCCCACCTGAGGCATATGCCAAAGCACCACCTAAACTCTCTGAAGGTAAATACAATGACCTAATGACTCTGTGTTCAGGGCCCACTCCAGTAATCAGCCACCAGAACCATATTGCCTTCTACAGGAATTTGCCACATTAATTGAAAAACAGCAGTGTGTTCTTGTAGACATCATGTATGGGTCTGGTACATGTTCATGTAAAAAGGCTATGTTTTGATTCGTTCTTAATGTCTTAGAAGTTGCGTGGATGAATCCAAAAATGTTATACCTGAAGAATAATGAATTGCCATAATTTAGTGATTAAGAAGACTAAGTTGGCTGTTTTCACTATTAAAAAACAGTCTTTTATGCTGTTTATGATACCTAAATTGAATGGGCTGAAATGAATTTCACTGGTTAAAACTGCCTTGTTATTAAACAACTAATGTGTAATGAATTTTTGGAGGATAACCGTCTTTCGTTTTGTACTTTATTTTAATTATCAACTTCAAAGTTGATTCATGTGTAATTTTTAACTGTCTAGAATTAAAATAAGCACTAGAAAAAATGGGCAGGTCTACAAAATTCGTTTCTCAAGTTAATGTAACTTTGTGTGTGCTTTGATAAAATTTATAATTTGGGTCGTTAGTGGAGGAAGACAGTAATTTGAAAAATAATTTGTCTCAGCTGTGCAATAATGTTTGTTAGTAGTTACATCCCCCCACACCATCAGATCTTTTCGGACAGAAACTGGAATTAATAGCAGGCTAAACCTAATGAAAATGTAATTCAGCAAAATAAAACACAACCAAAAATGTGTCAAAATCAAACTAGAGTAAAGCACTCTCATCATACACAGCCCATTAAAATTCCAGTTAGAATTTATCCAACCAAGACAAATTTGGAAATAAACTTTAAAACTTAGTACAAAGATCTGAAGAGCGTCCACTAATAGTAAACGAATGTAATAAAACAAACTACGCATGCGGAAAAACACAAACGGCGCAAAAACACAAACGTCACAAAAATTTATCGAGAATTCACACTCGCAGTTTCACGAAGTAACACATCGGAATGGGTCATGCGTTGTTTTATGGAAATATGAGATGTGCAATTTCACGAAAAGACATGAAGTTTTTATTTTATTTCCAGCTTAAATAAACCAAATTTTCATTCAAAAAATTAAAGTACTCGTTGGCCATCCTTCTTTAATATGCAGTATACACTGGCCCAGCGTTTTTGACATTTTAATGAGAAATTATTACGACAAACAAATCAGAAATTTGGACGCATTTTTCTCGATACAATAAAATATGAGATAGGCCACTTCGTGGTGCAACCAACGATATCTCCTACAATAACTGGCTCATAGTACTACCGCGAATATCCACCTCATACCCAAGATTACACAGTTACAACGCAAAAAACACGACACATAAACTTGGGGAAAGATCACCGTTGTCCATCATTTTTGGTGGCCAGGCAACATCGCCAGTGCGCGCAATGCACGAATGATACGCACGTACAGCATACCACGTGATCAACCAGCGACCAATAAAGGTTCACTGTCTATAACAACGATAGATTGTGCATGCCTGTAATCAGAAATATCTGCTAAAGAAGGCAAAAGTTTTATACTAATTGGTATTTGTGTGTAATTCTCCCCCTTTCCACCGGCCGCTCTACCTCTTTTCGCGTAAAGACGGGTCCCCATTTGCGAGCTTAAAAAGCCTGAAAATTCTCTAACGCTTGCAATCGTGGTGGTTTCCGAAAGGGCACATTGTTTTCCATCCATTGATGTAAGTTTCAAATCCATATCTGCTGCTATTTGGAAAACATCTGCGAAAGATGTCAAGAGTAATTGCCCTACCAATTTCTTTTTTGGTTGAATTCTGCTTTTATCAACAACTTCTGGGCCACACACAGATGGCTCCATGTATTCCCGCATCAAAATCTCTGTCGATTGTCAAAACCTTTCAGACTTGGTGGCATTGAAAAGAGCACGTTTCTTAATACACAGGTGGAAGTTTCGTATCTATATTTGCTGTAGTTAGGGAAATACCAAAGGCAAGGCAAAAAGGCAAGACCTTTTGCCCTGTACTGCTCAATATTTGTGTGCAATCTGCCCTTGTCCACGTACTACGAGGTTAAAAATGGTTCCCCATATATTCCAAATAAAAAACCTGAGAATTTTCTAAAACCAAAAAGGTCACATGCACCTCTATCCACTAGTGTAAGTTCATAATAATATATTTTGAAGTTAGCGAAATATCTGTCAAAGAATTCAAAAGGTGTTGCCCTTCTGCTCCGTATTTTGTCATAGTCCTGCCTCTGTTCACACCTGGCTCTTCGATGCGCAAAGATGGCTCCCACTCTGCGGCATAAAAATCTGAAAACAGTCGAAATGTGGCTATTTCCGAGGCCTCCCTTTCCACTGGTGTAACTCAACCAAATTTGCTCTAGGCAGAAAAATTGCGAAAGAGTTAATACCCAGTTCGTTCTTGGGCTTTTTTTGCAATTCTCGCTTTGTTCACGCCTTGCTGGTTTCTTCCCGAGCAAGGACTGCTCCCTTCTTTCGAGTTTACAGACCAACCCCCACACTGCTAATTTCCCTCATATTGAATCATATTCTGAAGAGCCAAGTAATCTATAATTTATAGGTAATAAAACTGGCACATAGCTATATCTCCCTTGCAATACTCGGTTTTTGTATTAACAAAACACAGTTTTTCCCCCATTTTTTCCTGCGATTCCAGTCCGGTAAAATGGACTTCTTTTCGCGGCCCATTAAGCATCTAACTAATATTGATTCATGCAGTATTTCTGAGGAGAGGAAATACCACAATGCGTGCAAGCATAGCACACGTAGCCGCGGACGACAGCACGAACTTGAAGATTACTTGTCGTCCCGGGCTTTCTGGAAAATAAAATGGCTGAAGGAGCACAAACTTCTCATGGGAAAAGAGAATGCCGCAGAGTAGATCCCGCACACAGGTCGTTCCCCGGTAGCTTAATTTTTCCTAGGAAGGTTAGAGGTAATCATCATAAAATGGGAGTATCTTAATCGTTGAGAATGCGTTTTTTGTAGGAACGTTGGGGACAATTATCATAAATAGGGTACACAAACTTTTAAGTATAAGACACAACAAATTGCTTTTCTGGCTGACTTGCTTGGTAGCTCTGTTAGAAGAGCGTCGTACATGTACGTTACACAAGCCGAGGATGTGAGTCTGTATGTATTAATTTTTTTGGTGAGGAATTCGTTGGTTGGAATATGTTTTTATAATGATGTAAAGCCCGGCATTTATCTTATCACTTAAGTTTCAACGTGTCCACATAATTGCCCCTAACTCTCCGAGGGGAAAAAAATTACGCTCCCTGTACGCGGTGCACTCGGTGCGCACACACTGTAGCGCCATGGTCATGTACATATACGTTTGTAGCGTAGCCAGTCGTACCACGGATACCAGTTTCAGGCTCTGGTATTACATCATAAATACTCCGCTTCTGAACAGCGCCGCCAGTGGTCAGATTTGGGGGATTTTTCCTGAAACCTCTAAGACACCTGTTTTATAAGTTTTGGCAAAATTACAAAACGCAATACGGATTACAAAACACGATACAGATATATGGTTATATGATTTCTTACACAATTACACACTAAACACAATATAGTTTATTTTTAAAATTTTTAAAACAGTTGGTCTTTAAAAAAGGTCTGATAATTGTCCAAACTTGCCAATCAAGTTGGCATCGGAAATGGCAAATTGTACTCCAACCGTTGAAGTTTCACATTCATATTTGTTGTAGTTCGGGAACCATCTGTGGAAGTAGTGAAGAATTTTTCCTCTACTACCAAAATAAAATCTCAACCTTACTGGTCCTCTTCTCACGCAGAACTTGCTCCCTGTATTCCTTCATGAATAACCTGCAAATGGTCCACACCTGGCAATAACATGGGAAACTTCACGCTTTCCTCTATCCACTAAGGTAAGTTTCATATCCATTCTTGCTGCGGTTAGAAAGTTTCATGTCCACATTTACTGTAGTTAGTTATCAGCGAAAGAAGTCTGCTTGAAATTTTGCAGCAGTTGTCCCTTGTGCACACCTTGGATTCAAATTTACCGCACATACATACATACTCCCTATATCCCTTCATAAAAGACCTGAAAATGTTCCAAATCCGGTAGTCTTTGCATAATCGGACAGTTCACATGTTGCTCCTTATATCCCTTCATAATAGACTTGAAAATGCTCCAAATTCGGCAATCTTTGCATTTTCAGACAGCTCACATGTTCCTCTATCCAGTGATATCAGTCTCATATCCACATTTATTGTAGTTAGAGAGATATTCTCGAAAGAAGTGTGGAGTTTTTGCCTACTCCTTTCAATTTGGCAGCGGTTGTTCATTGTACACATCTTGGATTCAAACTTCCTGCACATACATTGCTCCGTATATCCCTCCATAACAGACTCGATAATGGTCCAAATCCGGCAATCTTTGCATTTTTGAATGTTTCACATGTTATTCTATCCAGTGATATAAGTTTCGTATCCACATTCGTTGTAGTTAGAGAGATATTCTACAGAGAAGTGTGAAGTTTTTGTCCTGCTGCTTACCTTGTGAACACCTTGGATTCAAACTTCCTTCACATATATTGCTCCGTATATTCCTTAATAAAAGACTCGATAATGCTCCAAATCCAGCAACCTTTAAACTTTTGGATAGTTCACATTTTCCTCTATCCTGTGATATAAGTTTCATATCCACATTTGTTGTAGTTAGAGAGATATTCTCTAGAGAAGTGTGAAGTTTTTGCCTACTCCTTTCAATTTTGTAACGGTTTTTCCTTTTGCACACCTAGGATTCAACCTTCCTGCACATACATTGCTCCCTATATCCCTCTAAAAAGACTTTATAAAGGTCCAAATCCGGCAATCTTTGCATTTTTTAATCGTTCAGATGTCCCTCCATCAAATGGTGTAAGTTTCATATCCACATTCGTTGTAGTTAGAGAGATATTCTCGAGAGAAGTGTGAAGTTTTTGCCTACTCCTTTCAATTTTGTAGCGGTTTTTCCTTTTGCACACCTTGGATTCAACCTTCCTGCACATACATTGCTCCCTATATCCCTCCATAAAATACTTGATAATAGTCCAAATCCAGCAATCTTTGCATTTTTGAATGGTTCACATGTCCCTCTATCCAGTAGTATAAGTTTCACATCCACCTTCGCTGTAGTTAGAGAGATATTCTCGAAAGAATTGTTAAGATTTTGTCCTGCTGCTTGCCTTGTGAACACTTTGGATTCTTACTTCCCGCGCATACATTGCTCCCTATATCCCTCCATAAAAGACTCGATAAAGCTCCAAATCCGGCAATCTTTGCATTTTTGAATGGTTCACATGTCCCTCTATCCAGTAGTAAAAGTTTCACATCCACCTGGCTGTAGTTAGAGAGATATTCTCGAAAGAATTGTTAAGTTTTTGTCCTGTTGCTTGCCTTGTGAACACTTTGGATTCTAACTTCCCGTGCATACATTGCTGCCTATATCCCTTCATAGTAGACTTGAAAATGCTCCAAACTCGGCCATCTTTAAATTTCAGACAGCTCACATTTCAGACAGCTTCCTGCACATACATTGCTCCCTATATCCCTCCATAAAAGACTTGATAATGGTCCAAATCTGGCAATCTTTGCATTTTTGAATCGTTCACATGTCCCTCCATCAAATGGTGTAAGTTTCATATCCACATTCGTTGTAGTTAAAGAGATATTCTAGAGAGAAGTGTGAAGTTTTTGTCCTGCTGCTTACCTTGTGAACACCTTGGATTCAAACTTCCTTCACATATATTGCTCCGTATATTCCTCAATAAAAGACTCGATAATGCTCCAAATCCAGCAACCTTTAAACTTTTGAATAGTTCACATTTTCCTCTATCCTGTAATATAAGTTTCATATCCACATTCGTTGTAGTTAGAGAGATATTCTCGAAAGAAGTTAGAAGTTTTTGCCTACTCCTTTCAATTTGGCAGCGGTTGTTCCTTGTGCACACCTTGGATTCAGCCTTCCTGCGCATACATTGCTCAGTATATCCCCCCATTAAAAAGTCTTGATAATGGTTTAAATCCAGCAATCTTTGGATTTTTAAATGTTTCACATGTTATTCTATCCAGTGATATAAGTTTCATATCCACATTCGTTGTAGTTAGAGAGATATTCTCGAGAGAAGTGTGAAGTTTTTGCCTACTCCTTTCAATTTTGTAGCGGTTTTTCCTTTTGCACACCTTGGATTCAACCTTCCTGCACATACATTGCTCCCTATATCCCTCCATAAAAGACTTGATAATGGTCCAAACCTGGCAATCTTTGCATTTGTGAATAGTTCACATGTCCCACCATCCAGTGGTATAAGTTTCACATCCACAGTCGTTGTAGTTAGAGAGATATTCTCGAAAGAAGTGCGAAGTTTTTGTTCTTCTGCTTGCCTTGTGAACACCTTGGATTCAAACTTCCTTNGCACATACATTGCTCAGTATATCCCTCCATAAAAGTCTTGATAATGGTCCAAGTCCGGCAATCTTTGCATTTTTAAATAGTTCACATGTTATTCCATCCAGTGGTATAAGTTTCACATCCACATTCGTTGTAGTTGGAGAGATATTCTCGAAAGAATTGTTAAGATTTTGTCCTGCTGCTTGCCTTGTGAACACTTTGGATTCTAACTTCCCGCGCATACATTGCTCCCTATATCCCTCGATAAAAGACCTGATAATAGTCCAAATCCGGCCATCTTTGCATTTTTGAATAGTTCACATGTTATTCTATCCAGTGATATAAGTTTCAAATCCAAAATTCGCTGAAGTTAGAGAGATATTCTCGAAAGAATGGTGAAGTTTTTGTTCTTCTGCTTCCTTTGTGAACACTTTGGGTTTTAACTTCGTGCTCAGACATTGCTGCCTATATCCCTTCATAATAGACTTGACAATACTCCAAACTCGGCCATCTTTCAATTTCATACAGCTCACATGTTGCTCTATCCAGTGATATAAGTTTCATGTCCACATTGGTTGTAGTTAGAGAGATATTCTTGAGAGAAGTGTGAAGTTTTTGCCTACTCCTTTTAATTTTGTAGTGGTTGTTCCTTGTGAACACTTTGCATTCTAACTTCCCGCGCATACATTGCTGCCTATATCCCTTCATAATAGACTAGAAAATACTCCAAACTTGGCCATCTTTCAATTTCATACAGCTCCCATGTTGCTCTATCCAGTGATATAAGTTTCATATCCGCATTCGTTGTAGTTAGAGAGATATTCTGGAAAGAAGTGTGAAGTTTTTGTTCTTCAGCCTGCCTTGTGAACACTTTGGATTCTAACTTCCCCCGCATATATTGCTCCCAATATCCCTCCATAAAAAACTTGATAATGGTCCAAATCCGCCAACCTTTGAACTTTTGGATAGTTCACATGTTCCTCTATTCTCTGATATAAGTTTCATATCCACATTCGTTGTAGTTAGAGAGATATTCTCGAAAGAACTGTGAAGTTTTTGCCTACTGCTTTCAATTTGGCAGCGGTTGTTCCTTGTGCACACCTTGGATTCAACCTTCCTGCACATACTTTAATCAGTGTATCCCTTCATAAAAGACTTCATAAACGTCCAAATCTGGCAATCTTTGCATTTGTGAATAGTTCACATGTTTTTGCATCCAATGGTGTAGATTTTATATCCACGTTCGCTGAAGTTAGAGAGATATTCTCGAAAAAATTTTTCAGTTTTTTTCCTGCTGCTTGCCTCGTGAAAACTTTGGATTCTAACTTCTTGTGCATACATTGCTCCCTATATCCCTCCATAAAAGACTTGAAAATGCTCCAAACTCGGCCATCTTTGAATTTCAGACAGCTCACATTTTGCTCTATCCAGTGATATAAGTTTCATATCCACATTCGTTGTAGTTAGAGAGATATTCTCGAGAGAAGTGTGAAGTTTTTGCCTACTCCTTTCAATTTGGCAGCGGTTGTTCCTTGTGCACACCTTGGATTCAACCTTCCTGCACATACATTGGTGGCTATATCCCTCCCTAAAAGACTTGATAATGGTCCAAATCTGGCAATCTTTGCATTTTGAATAGTTCACATGTCCCTTCATCCCGTGGTGTAAGTTTCACTTCTACATTCGTTGTAGTTAGAGAGATATTGTCGAAAGAATTTGTCGAAAGTTTTTGTCCTGCTGCTTGCCTTGTGTACACTTTGGATTCTAACTTCCCGCGCATACATTGCTGCCTATATCCCTTCATAATAGACTTGAAAATGCTCCAAACTCGGCCACTTTTCATTTCAGACTGCTCACATGTTGCTCTATCCAGTGATATAAGTTTCATATCCACATTCGTTGTAGTTAGAGAGATATTCTCGAAAGAAGTGCGAAGTTTTTGTTCTTCTGCTTGCCTTGTGAACACTTTGGATTCAAACTTCCTT
>NW_019091580.1:287119-336761 GCF_001949145.1 Acanthaster planci | reverse complement strand
GTCCCTCTATCCAGTGGTATAAGTTTCATATCCACATTTGTTGTAGTTAGAGAGATATTTTCGAAAGATTTGTTACGTTTTTGTCCTGCTGCTTGCCTTGTGAAGACTTTGGATTCTAACTTCCCGCGCATACATTACTCCCTATATCCCTCCATAAAAACTTGATAATGGTCCAAATCCGGCAATATTTGCATGTTTGAATAGTTCACATGTCCATCCATCCATTGGTATAAGTTTCACATCCACATTCGATGTAGTTAGAAAGATATTCTCGAAAGGCTTGTTAAGTTTTTGTCCTGTTGCTTGCCTTTTGAACACTTTGGATTCTAACTTCCCGCGCATACATTGCTCAGTATATCCCTCCATAAAAGACTTATAATGGTCCAAGTCCGGCAATCTTTGCATTTTGGAATAGTTCACATGTCCCTCCATCCAGTGATATAAGTTTCATACCCACATTCGTTGAAGTTAGATAGATATTTTCGAAAGAATTGTGAAGTTTTTGTTCTTCTGCTTGCCTTGTGAACACCTTGCATTCAAACTTCCTTCACATACATTGTTCCGTATATTCCTCAATAAAAGACTCAATAATGCTCGAAATCCTTTAACCTTTGAACTTTTGGATAGTGCACATGTTTCTCTATCCTGTGATATAAGTTTCATATCCACATTCGTTGTAGTTAGAGAGATATTCTGGAAAGAAGTGTGAAGTTTTTGCCTACTCCTTTCAACTTGGCAGCGGTTGTTCCTTGTGCACACCTGGCCTTCGACCTTCCTGCACATACATTGCTTAGTATATCCCTCCATAAAAGACTTATAATGGTCCAAATCCGGCAATCTTTGCATTTTTGAATAGTTCACATGTCCCTCTATCCAGTGGTATAAGTTTCATATCCACATTTGTTGTAGTTAGAGAGATATTTTCGAAAGATTTGTTACGTTTTTGACCTGCTGCTTGCCTTGTGAAGACTTTGGATTCTAACTTCCCGCGCATACATTGCTCCCTATATCCCTCCATAAAGACTTGATAATGGTCCAAATCCGGCAATATTTGCGTGTTTGAATAGTTCACATGTCCATCCATCCATTGGTATAAGTTTCACATCCACATTCGATGTAGTTAGAAAGATATTCTCGAAAGGCTTGTTAAGTTTTTGTCCTGTTGCTTGCCTTTTGAACACTTTGGATTCTAACTTCCCGCGCATACATTGCTCAGTATATCCCTCCATAAAAGACTTATAATGGTCCAAGTCCGGCAATCTTTGCATTTTGGAATAGTTCACATATCCCTCCATCCAGTGATATAAGTTTCATACCCACATTCGTTGAAGTTAGATAGATATTTTCGAAAGAATTGTGAAGTTTTTGTTCTTCTGCTTGCCTTGTGAACACCTTGCATTCAAACTTCCTTCAGATACATTGTTCCGTATATCCCTCCATAATAGACTTTAAAATGCTCCAAATCCGGCAAACGTAAAATTTTTGGATAGTTTACATGTTCTTCTATCCAGTGATATAAGTTTCATATCTACATTCAATGTAGTTAGAGAGATATTCTGGAAGGAAGTGTGATGTTTTTGCCTACCCCTTTCCATTTGGCAGCGGTTGTTCCTTGTGCACACCTTCGAATCAATCTTCCTTCACATACATTGCTCCCTATATCCCTCCATAAAAGACTTGATAATGGTCCAAATCCGGCAATCTTTGCATTTTGGAATAGTTAACATGTCCCTCCATCCAGTGGTATAAGTTTCACATCCACATTCGTTGTAGTAAGAGATATGCTCGAAAGAAATGTGAAGTTTTTGTTTTTCTGCTTGACTTGTGAACACATTGGATTCAAACTTCCTTCACATATATCGCTCCGTATATTCCCCAATAAAAGACTCGATAATGCTCCAAATCCGGCAACCTTTGATCTTTTGGATAGTTCACGTGTTTCTCTATCCTGTGATATGAGTTTCATATCCACATTCTTTGAAGTTAGAGAGATATTCTCGAGAGAAGTGTAAAGTTTTTGCCTACTCCTTTCAATTTGGCAGCTGCTGTTCCTTGTGCAAACCTTGGATTCAACCTTCCTGCACATACATTGCTCAGTATATCCCTCCATAAAAGACTTGATAATGGTCCAAATCCGGCAATCTTTGCATTTTTGAATAGTTCACATGTCCTTCCATCCAGTGGTATAAGTTTTACATCCACATTCGTTGTAGTTAGAGAGATATTCTCGAGAGAAGTGTGAAGTTTTTGCCTACTCCTTTCAATTTGGCAGCTGCTGTTCCTTGTGCACACCTTGGATTCAACCCTCCTGCACATACATTGCTTAGTATATCCCTCCATAAAAGACTTGATAATGGTCCAAATCCGGCAATCTTTGCATTTTTGAATAGTTCCCATGTTCCTGCATCCAATAGTGTACGTTTGATATCCACATTCGTTGTAGTTGGAGAGATATTCTCGACAGAATGGTTAAGTTTTTGTCCTGGTGGTTGCCTTGTGAACACTTTGGATTCTAACTTCCCGCGCATACATTGCTGCCTATATCCCTTCATAATAGACTTGAAAATGCTCCAAACTCGGCAATCTTTGCATTTTCAGACAGCTGACATGTTCCTCTATCCAGTGATATAAGTTTCATATCCACATTCGTTGTACTTAGAGAGATATTCTCGAAAAAGGTGTGAATTTTTTGCCTATTCCTTTCAATTTTGTAGCGGTTGTTCCTTGTGCACACATTCGATTCAAACTTCCCACAGATACACTGCTCCCTATATCCCTCCATGAAAGACTTGATAATAGTCCAAATCCAGCAATCTTTGCATTTTTGAATAGTGTACATGTCCTTCAGCCAGTGGTATAAGTTTCACATCCACACTCGTTGTAGTTAGAGAGATATTCTCGAAAGAATTGTTAGGGTTTTGTCCTGCTGCTTGCTTTGTGAACACTTAAGATTCTAACTTCTGACGCATGTATTACTGCCTATATCTGTCCATAATAGACTTGAAAATGCTCTAAACTCGGCAATCTTTTCATTTTCAGAAAGCTCACATGTTCCTTTATCCAGTGATATAAGTTTCATATCCACATTCGTTGTAGTTAGAGAGATATTCTCGATAAAAGTGTGAATTTTTTGCCTACTCCTTTCAATTTTGTAGAGGTTGTTCCTTGTGCACACCTTCGATTCAAACTTCCCAAAGATACATTGCTCCCTATATCCCTCCATGAAAGACGTGATAATAGTCCAAATCCAGCAATCTTTACATTTTTGAATAGTTCACATGTCCTTCATCCAGTGGTATAAGTTTCACATCCACATTCGTTGTAGTTAGAGAGATATTCTCGAAAGAATTGTTAGGTTTTTGTCCTGCTGCTTGCTTTGTGAACACTTAAGATTCTAACTTCTGACGCATGTATTACTGCCTATATCCGTCCATAATAGACTTGAAAAATGCTCTAAACCCGGCAAATTTTGCATTTTCAGAAAGCTCACATTTTCTTTTATCCAGTGATATAAGTTTCATATCCACATTCGTTGTAGTTAGAGAGATATTCTCGATAAAAGTGTGAAGTTTTTGCCTACTCCTTTCAATTTTGTAGCGGTTGTTCCTTGTGCACACCTTCGATTCAAACTTCCCACAGATACATTGCTCAGTATACCCCTCCATAAAAGACTTGATAATAGTCCAAATCCAGCAATCTTTGCATTTTTGAATAGTTCACATGTCCTTCATCCAGTGGTATAAGTTTCACATCCACATTCGTTGTAGTTAGAGAGATATTCTCGAAAGAATTGTTAAGTTTTTGTCCTGCTGCTTGCCTTGTGAACACTTTGGATTCTAACTTCCCGTGCATACATTGCTCCCTATATCCCTCCATAAAAGACTTGATAATGGTTAAATCCGGCAATCTTTGCATTTTTGAATAGTTCCGATGTCCTTCCAACCAGTTGTATAAGGTTCACGTCCATATTTGTTATAGTAAGAGAGAAATTTTCTCAAGAGAAGTGTGAAGTTTTTGCTGACTCATTTCAATTTAGCAGCGGTTGTTCCTTGTGCTCACCTTGGATTCAACCTTCCTGCTCATACATTGCTCCATATATACCGAAATAAAAGACTTGATAATGGTCCAAATCGAGCAATCGTTGCTCTTTTGAATAGTTCAAATGTCCCTCCATCCAATGGTGTAAGTTTCATATCCACATTCGTTGTAGTTAGAGAGATATTCTTGAGAGAAGTGTGAAGTTTTTGCCTACTCCTTTTAATTTGGCAGCGGTTGATCCTTGTGCACACCTTCGATTCAACCTTCCTGCAGATACATTGCTCAGTATATCCCTCCATAAAAGACTTATTAATGCTCCAAATCTGGCAATCTTTGCATTTTTAAATAGTTCACATGTCCCTCCATCCAGTGGTATAAGATACACATCCACATTCGTTGTAGTTAGAGAGATATTCTCGAAAAAAGTGTGAATTTTTTGCCTACTCCTTTCAATTTTGTAGCGGTTGTTCCTTGTGCACACCTTTGATTCAAACTTCCCACAGATACATTGCTCCCTATATCCCTCCCTAAAAGACTTGATAAAAGCCCAAATCCAGCAATCTTTGCATTTTTGAATAGTTCACATGTCCCTCCATCCAGTGGTATAAGATACACATCCATATTCGTTGTAGTTAGAGAGATATTGTCAAAAGAATTAAGTTTTTGTCCTGCTGCTTGCCTTGTGAAGACTTTGGATTCTAACTTTCAGCGCATACATTGCTCCCTATATCCCTCCATAAAAGACTTGATAATAGTCCAAATCCAGCAATCTTTGCATTTTTGAATAGTTCACATGTCCCTCCATCCAGTGGTATAGGTTTCACATCCACATTCGTTGTAGTTAGAGAGATATTCTCGAAAGAATTGTTAAGTTTTTGTCCTGCTGCTTGCCTTATGAAGACTTTGGATTCTAACTTCCTGCACATATGTTGCTCTTTATATTCCCCAATAAAAGACTCCATAATGTTCCACATCCGGCAATCTTTGCATTTTTGAATAGTTCACATGTCCGTCCATCCTATGGTATAAGTTTCACATTTACATTCGTTGTAGTTAGAGAGATATTCTTGAAAGAATTGTTAATTTTGTCCCGCTGCTTGCCTTGTGAACACTTTGGATTCTAACTTCCCGCGCATACATTGCTGCCTATATCCCTTCATAATAAACTTGAAAATGCTCCAAACTCGGCAATCTTTGCATTTTAAGACAGCTCACATGTTCTTTTATCCAGTGATATAAGTTTCATATCCACATTCGTTGTAGTTAGAGAGATATTCTCGAAAAAAGTGTGAATTTTTTGCCTACTCCTTTCAATTTTGTAGCGGTTGTTCCTTGTGCACACCTTTGATTCAAACTTCCCACAGATACATTGCTCCCTATATCCCTCCATAAAAGACTTGATAATGCTCCAAATACAGCAATCTTTGCATTTTTAAATAGTTCACATGTCCCTCCATCCAGTGGTATAAGATACACATCCACATTCGTTGTAGTTAGAGAGATATTCTCGAAAGAATTGTTTAAGTTTTTGTCCTGCTGATTGCCTTGTGAACACTTTGGATTCTAACTTTCAGCGCATACATTGCTCCCTATATCCCTCCATAAAAGACTTGATAATAGTCCAAATCCAGCAATCTTTGCATTTTTGAATAGTTCACATGTCCCTCCATCCAGTGGTATAAGATACACATCCACATTCGTTGTAGTTAGAGAGATATTCTCGAAAGAATTGTTAAGTTTTTGTCCTGCTGATTGCCTTGTGAACACTTTGGATTCAACCTTCCCGCGCATACATTGCTCCCTATATCCCTCCATTAAAGACTTGATAATAGACCAAATCCAGCAATCTTTGCATTTTTGAATAGTTCACATGTCCTTCATCCAGTGGTATAAGTTTCACATCCACATTCGTTGTAGTTAGAGAGATATTCTCGAAAGAATTGTTTAAGTTTTTGTCCTGCTGCTTGCCTTGTGAACACTTTAGATTCTAACTTCCTGCGCATACATTGCTCCCTATATCCCTCCCTAAAAGACTTGATAATGGTCCAAATCCAGCAATCTTTGCATTTTTGAATAGTTCACATGTCCCTCCATCCAGTGGTATAAGATACACATCCATATTCGTTGTAGTTAGAGAGATATTGTCGAGAGAAGTGTGAAGTTTTTGCCTACTACTTTTAATTTGGCAGCGGTTGTTCCTTGTCCACACCTTGGATGCAACCTTCCTGCAGATACATTGCTCAGTATATCCCTTCATAAAAGACTCGATAATGCTCCAAATCCGGCAACGTTTGCATTTTTGATTAGGTCACACGTCCCTCCATCCAGTGGTATGAGTTTCACATCTACATTCGTTGTAGTTAGAGAGATATTCTCGAAAGAATTGTTAAGTTTTTGTCCTGCTGCTTGCCTTGTAAACACTTTGGATTCTAACTTCCCGTGCATACATTGCTGCCTATATCCCTTCATAATAGACTTGAAAATGTTCCAAACTCGGCCATCTTTGCATTTTCTGACATCTCACATGTTTTTCTATCCAGTGGTATATAAGTTTCATATCAACATTCGTTTTTAGTTAGAGAGATATTCTCGAAAGAAGTGTGAAGTTTTTGCCTTTAAATTTGGCAGCGGTTGTTCCATGTGCACACCTTGGATTCAGCCTTCCTGCACATACATTGCTCCCTATATCCCTCCATAAAAGACTTGATAATGGTCCAAATCCGGCAATCTTTGCATTTTTGAATAGGCCACCTGTCCTTCCATCACAATTGTTAAGTTTTTGTCTTGCTGCTTGCCTTGTGAACACTTTGGATTCTAAGTTCCTGCTCATACATTGCTGCCTATATCCCTTCATAATAGACTTGAAAATGCTCCACACTCGGCAATCTTTGCATTTTCAGACAGCTCACATGTTCCTTTATCCAGTGATATAAGTTGTGCACACCTTACGTTCAAACCTCCCACACATACGTTCCTCCCCATATCCCTCCATAAAAAACCAACAATGGTCCAAATACGGTATTCTTTGCATCATCGGACAGTGCACATGTTCCTCTATCCAATAACTACAACATTCGTTGTAGTTAGAGAGATATTCTCGAAAGAAGTGTAAAGTGTTTGCCCTACTGCTTGAAATTCTGCACCTTTTGTTCCTTCCGACAACCTTGTATTCAAACTTTCTGCCAAATATTGCTCCCTATATCCCTCCGTAAACAAAATGAAACTGGTCTAAGTCCGGCAATCTTTGCATCATAGAACACTTCACTTGTTCCTCTATCCAATGGTGTACGTTTCATATCCACGTTTGATGTAGTTGGAGAGATATTCTCGGAAGACGTGTGAAGTTCTTTCACTACTGCTAGAAATTTTACTCCGGTTGTGCCCTGTGCACAACTTGTATTGTATCTTCCTGCATATACATTGCTCCCTTTATACCTTCATAAAAGACCTGAAAATGGTCCAAAGCCGGAAATCTCTGCATCATAGCAGAGTTCACATGTTCCTCTATCTAATGGCGTGAGCTTCATATTCGTAATTGTTGTAGTTACAGAGATATTGTCAAAAGAAGTGTGAAGCTTTTGCCCTACTGCTTCAAATTTCACTATAGTTCTGACAAGTCCAAACCTTGCGTTAAATCTTCCTGAACATACTTTGCTCCCTTCATCTCTTCATAAAACACCTGAAAATGGTCCAAATCCGGAAATATTTGCATCATCAGACTCATGTTCTTCTATCCTGTGGTGTAAGTTTAATATCCACATCCATTGTAGTTAGAGTGATATTATTCCAATTATCATTGGAAACTGTATGTAGTGATTTAAGTGGGTTAACCCGTTGGATATATTTCTCTCCAAAGATCACCCCTCGAAGCCTTCTACGTGAGGCCCATCGCCTTTTTGAAAATGGATGCCTACTCTCCATTGGAAAATAGAGCGATGTGGGCCCTGTTTCGTCTGATACATTTAAAAGTACAAGCTGGCATTTTCACAGGTGGGTTTTATTACTCTTGTTTCCAACTGTCCTGTCCCCGTGATATAAAATGCTCCCAACACAGAACTTGACCGCTGCAAGTCGTGATTCGCGCACAGGCAATATGGGCCTCAGTATTTTCTTACTCGTAACCGTAATAACGCACGTTTTGGGTGATATCTATCCGGAACGAATACTTTATTTTGAGGGGTGAAGAAACTGGTATATACCTGAACGTCAAAAACTCTGGAAACTCTTTCATGATTTTTCATTTTCCAGTTTCCATTTTTTTTTTGAAGGCATATTTTGTTTCAGTCCAGAGAGTGTTATCCCTAACTGGAATCATTCCACCAAATTGCTGTATTTCTGCGCGCGTATTCATTAATATTTTGTGATCCCGCGGGAAATTTACAATAAGACATGTCATAACCAGGAGGGATCATAGAAATATTTCTATAAATCCCGAATTTGGGACTGGTTGTTTCCAATTCGGTGTATTTCTTTCGCAAAAAGAACCAAATTGCGGGCGTATTTTGGATGGAAGTGGGCGGCTACATTCACAGCTGAGAGCATAGTTATACTACTATTTTAGGGGTATCTTCGGGGAAAGGCGAATAAACAAAATGTCGTGGCTAACCCCCATAAAAGTGAAACGATAAGTGATCTTCTGGCCTTAATTTTGAATTTCCAGTGAAAATAAACGGAGGCCAACCTCTTACCGAGAGTCAACAGGCGGCGCTAGTTTGTCCGATTTTGCATGAGCTCGTATTATTTTGGTGTGTAGTGTAACGGTAAAAAGCAGTAAGCCCTCACCATTTTGAAATACATTTTGCCTACACTTCTCAGCGAGCATTAGACAATTTTTAGACGCTGATTTCTTCCAAATCTCACAAGCTGGCATTCATTTTGGTCGTCTGTATGTTTAACAAAATTTGTCTGTATTTCGTTGAGAATTTGAGTGCATTATGTGATTTGGCTGGAGCAAGCATCCGTTTCTAATCCACCTGTACTACCCACTGATCTCTATTATATGGACAATCAGTGGTACAACCCCGAGCGCGCGTGCGAGCCCACCGTTAACACAACGAGTGCGCCTCCAACAGGCCGAGGAAAATCAGATACATGTACTGTAGCTGCTATGGCTGCACCGGTGGACCTAGCAACAGCTGCTGCCAGCGGAAGTTTAAATGTGAGTGATTCTCAGTGTTGTAACCAAGTCATTTTTAGTCAAGTCAAGTCCCAAGTCAAATTTTAGCAAGTCAAGTCTCAAGTCATTTTTTGTCAAGTCTCGAGTCAATTTTTCTAAATAATGTTTAATTTTATAATTTTTTAATGCTACATGTCTTACACACCGCACTTCTTTTTTTTGTGTCGAAGTTTCAAAATTTTTGAACCCAAAAATTACCACTTTTGGAGTAGACATGGTGTTCAGTCGCCATGTTTTGGGCAAGGAACAAAATTGGTTCCTGCCGTCATCGTTATCTACGTGCAGAAATCATACAACTGCAACTAACCAGTGAATTTTTTTTTGTCAAAAAGTAATCCCCCCCCCCAAAAAAATATTAAGGGCTTTTCTATTCAAATACATTGTACATGTAATAGAATCTGACATACATGTACATGTAAGAGATTGTGAATTCACGGTTCCAGGTTGGCGCCTGGATTGGTGATGGTACCGGTACATGTTGTCGTTTTGCAGTATTTGGGCGCCTAGTGGAAAACCACTTAACAGTATACAGATACATGTACATGTACATGTACGTGGGCTCTATAGAAAGACTGTTCTTAAGGGATGTAATTAGACTACGCATAGGCCTACAATATGTGTAGATGCTTCCAAAATAAAATTGTGAATAGCTTAAATTATTCCTTTCTTTCAAAATACTGCAAAATTTTAATTGTTTCGAACGTTTCAAAATTGTTTACGGAAAATGATGTAGTCTTGTCATTTCAACAAAATTTTTTGATATCAACAATGTGCACAAAAAGTGCACAAATATCTTTTTAGTCATCATTTTTGAGTTTTTTATGTGCATGTTCTCTCTTTGATGTTAGATAATTTACTCACAGTCCAAGTGAAGGATATTAGGTCCTAGCTTGTTTACGGAAAATGTAATGTCCGAAACAACATTTTCAGTAGCATCTCAGCTTCAAAATATTAAATATAATTCACACTGGTACACATTTACTTTAAGGCACACCTTCACTCCGTCTATAATGACATGTAAGTACATGTACATGTGTAAACCACAGGTCTTTCGCTTTTTAAATGGTCCATCAAAAATAAATGGTATGTTTTTATGGTTGACAGAATTCCGTTAACATTTGTATGTTTAAGGATGCCGTGTACGTGTAAGCAACTGAAGTTCAATTTTCATTAAGCTATGGGAGATCAAGCTAGCCCTATGGTCCAACAAAACAGGAAAAGTTTCATTCAGATTTCTATCTTACTTAAATCACAGGACCTACATGTAGAAGTGACATTTACAGTGTAGCTTTTTGGCATGGGCTCAACACACGGTGCATTGACTTCCCTATGTGCATTTACCGTGCATTGTTGGGAGCTTATCGCGATAACTTTTGGCATATATCAATTTGCACGATATCCCGATATGTGTTTTTATGAATGATATGATATCCAATATCAACATCATATGGAAATATCATGAAATATCGTCATATCGAACAGGCTTACCCAGGTACGTGGAAGCGTGATCACTTAAATAACAAATGGCATTGCGAGCCACCCCGGTGGACCATGTGCCCAAAGCAGGGCTCTTTTTCGTACACAAGAAGCAAGCAGCACATTGTTCTAAATGTCTGAGATAATCTCTCCTACATGTACCTTTTTATCAAATGGAATTGTTAATTTCTGTTTGCAAATTGTCTTTTTGTGAGTATATGAAACAGAAAAACAAAATTTTCATGAGGAAAATAAGAACAGACGACAGAGTTGCAAACCATGTACCTACATGTACGCACCAGCCACCACTCAAAGGAAATATCTCAGATTCTGCATGGGCAGATATTTGTATGCCTGAACTTAGGGTACTCCACGATATGCACCACAAGTAAAATGAAAAATTTAAATCAAGGTACGTGTACATTGTACACGTACATACAAGTACCGTATACATGTAAGGATATTAATTCAGTTAAACAGATTTGTCTGAAATTAAGATTTCTGTCAACATATGTCATTTTGTGGTTGAATATTGTAGATACTGGTATTTTGGGCAAAATAGTTTTCAGTCAGTTAAGGTACATACATGTACGTTGATTCTTTAAGTCACATTTTCATTCTTTGTACATTGTACAAGTACATGTACCTTAATGGTATTATCACAGTCAAAAATGACAGTCACACAAAGATTCAAGAAACAGCATACACGTATCAGGAATAGTGTCACCAGTGTCTGGGTCTATGAATCTAGCTACCCTACTGTTTCATTCATGTACATTGTACGTGTACATGAAGGCGCATTTCAATGTTTATTTGTCTTTCTTAAATCACGCAGCATTGCCAAACCTCTCTCTTGAAAAACTCATCAAAACTACTGATGTTTATGTGCCTTCATGATAAAATGGTGTTGAACCTTTGTAAGCAATTTCAGTGTCATTAACTTTCATTCAAAATCCAAAATATTGGGGTCCAGAAATTGGGCTTGAATTCAGCTCAGTGTTTCCTAACGTGGGGCACTTGAAAAAAAATCTTAGACAGTCCTGAATAAACAAGTTGATAAACTCTTCTAAAGCATCATACATTTGAAATGAGTTCAGTCTGCACGTTGCAGGTACACGTGCCGGGTATGTAACATCGAGATTTATGAATCAGTGTCAGAATTTTCACTAATTGTGAACTTTGAGCCTAAAATCTTGCTCTGTAAATACAAAAAGCCAAAAATGAATGTGTGCCATGTTTGGGACCAGACATGTTAGGGTACATGTACATGTACACAAAATAAAGACCTCGCTAAGTTTCAGCATACATGCACATGTACTGGTAGAAGTAGAAGGCCTTTCCCAGTCATGCCAAACTTCCTGACCATGCAGACTGTGCTGACGTACCATCAATCACAGATAATGCCTGGGCCACACTAACCATACTACTTTTGACACATCATAACAAGGGAACTTTTGATATTAATAAGTTTAGAAATTGAGTCTTCTGCCTTTTCTGCAGTAGGCCTGTGTACTTTACAAACTCTAGCTCTGGGGCTATTTCAATTAATTGTCGGCCCTTAACATACTGACATACATGTACATGTAATAAGGCATAAATAAAGCTGAATAAAGTGTTTTCTGTTTGTCACATGATGCTCTTTCTGATAATCCTAAAATTGCATGAGATTTCCTTTAAAACAGGTCAGACTGCCCTACATGTACTCCCACTTCATTGCTTTTGGATCACTGATACATGTACCCATGTTATTACAGGGAAAAATTAGTGGTACTGTACATGTACAGGTACATGTAGGTACATGTATATTTGGTTGAGTTCTTTCATCTAATATCTTTTCCTGTAGACCGAGAAAGTTTAAAGGCATACAAATGTGGCCCACATGCCTCCAAGTTCTTACATGTATGTATGTACTTTCAGACTTTTGGGGCAGCTGCAAATCAAAAATCTTAAAATAAATATTTAATTTTTACTCCATTTCACTTTATTTCCATTAAAGTACATGTAAATACATGTACATGTACATGTAACATGTACATAGACAGTACATGTAGCAATAGTAAGTGGCGGGGTCTCGTAACAAGCAGGGGCGTCACATACATGTACATGTACATGTATTAATAGTGTAAAAGTGACTTTTTGGTTAGGGAAACAAAAGTTGAAATTGGCCAACCCAGGAATCAAAACATGATCACTCTCCTTGATACCTGATGGCCAAACAGTCTTCAGGAGAATTTGAGCACTTGTGGCATCAGTTCCATATTGGCTGTTAAAAACGAAAAAGATAAATTTGTGACTAGATTTCGGCAATTTGTATAATACATACCACAATTAAGTGTAAACTTTAATTGAAAAGAGTATTCCATATCGGGGGAATAAAAAACATCATGTTACAACTGGGCTTTGAAACTGGACCACTCACAGTTGAGTCAGGAATGTACATGTAGTTCCAGAACAGTGAACCAATAAATGTTCTCACCAGACTGGCATCTGGACTTCTTGGACACTCCACAAGCCATTTTTAGACCCCTTGTTTTGTACACATAAACAGATGTATACACCGTACAAAAGCAAACAAGGCACATCATGTGGAGAGCCAGTTTCAAATGCCAGCAATAACCCTTTATCGAAAGACAAGTTTGTATATATACATGTACATGCGCGTGTACATTAGGATTACTTACCAGTATGTACAGATTCCATTGTTCATGTACTTGCACTATTATTCTCGAGTGCAAACATTCATGTATGCATGTGTTGAATAACTTGAAAGGTCAGGCTGAGATTGAATTGAAATCTTTTTCAGGAAATAAAATGTTCAGATAATATCCTCTCCACAAATGGACAGGATAGTGAAAATCTATGAAAATTCCCAACACTCTCTATCTGATTACAGCAAAACTGGTTACTGATCAGTTCAAAAAACTTGTGGTCGCAGCTTAGTGAAGATTTGTGTGTATGACAACACTCTGTACAATATGGAGGACATCTACCGTAACACTGATGTTTTGACATTCATACATGTGTAGAATGGGATCTCATGAAAGGAATCATATAGACAGATTATGCTGCACATTTACAACATGTTTATAATTTGAAACATTAACCGGGTGGTAAGTTTGTCAGATTTTTTCAGTTCTTTGCATTTAATTCTAAAGGGTATGATGAATAGCAGTATTAAAATCTTTTGATTTTTGCAATGGTCACCTTTTTAAAAGCAGTCTGCGCTGACGACCCCTTTCATTGTCTCCTTGTATAACAGCTTGTTCAGTCTCTTGTGGCCCAGGGTGCAGATGTCAACTTCAAGTCCAGCAACGGCTTCTCACCACTCTGCAATGCTGCCTTCTGGGGCTACAGTGAGATAGTGGAGTATCTCTTAAGACACGGGTGAGCAAGTACATTGTACATGTATGTACTGGTAGGAATATTTAATGAGCCTACAGTCATAGTAGTAGATAGAAGAAAGGCTTGGTAATGGTGAAAATACACCATAGAAGTGGGAGAGAGTGGTTTCAAACTAGTGCATTGACAGGTGGATACAAGTGGGGTATGAAAGTGGCTAGGACCAAAGGCTGAGCCAGTTTATTTCTCCAGTGAGAAGCAGAAGTTGAATTAGCCAAGTGTGATCACTTGATCAGCATGATCACGCCATCACTTTGCGCCATCAGTATAATATCCCACACTTTACGTGTACTTCCCTCTTTGAAGCAACCATGAATTGAAAAGAAAAGGTGTTTGTCTAATGGCAGAATCATCAACCAGTTGTGCAGTGAGATTGCGCAAAGATCGAGCCGTCATGCCCAGCACGATAATCAGTTGAATTACGAAAGCCTGTTTGACGATAAGTGTGACGTGTTAGAAACTATTGTGCAAGCTGCCTCTTTCTTTTTCATGAAATTGTGTGCCCAAAGTTGACAGGGAGAAATATCTCATTGATTTTTTTTGGGGGGGGGTCAGAAAACATTTCAATCACTAACGTTCTGAGTTTTATGAACAAAACCACTCTTTGGGAACGTGTTGGTTGCTTGGAAGCTATTAGAAAGTCTTCCAAGCTTAACTCTTTGGAATGGAATGGGTCATTGAGCTCTGCCATGTAAAGGTTTACACTGTGGACTTCCCAGTCATGCATACATGTCTCTCACCTTGTCTCCTCCCCCCTCCCTTTTTTTCTTTTTTACATAATTCACTCTTTGCACACTCCGCCATAGGCATGCAGAGCCTCAAACTTGCAGCTTGTAAAATCGTGCCAGAATTGCCTGCAAGCAGCTTTGGAAATATTGCCCAGTTGCATGGTACAAGAGCCGACACAGCACATGCAAAATTACTAAACAACATACATGTACATGTAGGCCTACACATGAATCACTGAACCGGCTTCATTATGCTGTTAGATCAAGGTTCTGCATGCCTATGGCGGCAGCGTGCAAAGAGTGAATATACATGTACATGTCTTCTTCTTTTTTCAGAAAAAGTAGCAATTAAGACAGTTATTATCATGTTCCAGTACTTGTATGAGAGTAACATGTAGATTCCAAAATACTGGTTTCAAAATTGCGTCTGAAACCGGGAAATTACACATATTTTAAACTGGTTGATAGTTTTATGATGTTGAAAGCCCCTCACCTGATGGACTCTCAACCTAAAGGCTGTTGAACTGTGTGAGGCATTTAAATAAACAATTTAAGGTGTTCAGAAGTACATGCACTTGTATTGTACGCGTATGTGTCACGAATGACAATTTGTTGTTTTGTCCCTTGTAGTGCAAATGTCAACCAGAGTAACAGTGGCACGCTGTGGACAGCTTGCCACTGTGCTGCCTTCCAGGGACACGGCAAAGTTCTCATGAAACTCATGGAGAGCAAACCGGACCTCACCTTGAAAGACAACAGAGGAAGGTAAATAGTAAAAATCTACTGTCATCTAATTCTCCCACCACCGCCGCTACTATGACTACCTTTCATAAACAAAAAAATCAATTGCTAACAGATCAACTACTGTCTTCAGAAACATGTTTAAATGTAGAAGGTTCAACTTCATTTTACTCAATCTTATCGTTGGCTAATCTGTTGGTCCATTTGAGAGGGTTTGGCACCTCATTTCACTTCATTTCACTGTTTTTCCTTATTTTGGTGCTGTAACGCTTCTTTTAAAACCTGCAAAGTACAGTACAGTACATGAACATGCATTAAGTGAAAAATTCCCGTCTTTTACTTTTCAGGACAGCAGTTGACTTTGCCTCGGCACTTGAGACCATTTGGCCATTCTTTGCTGCTGAAGGATGCAAAAGAACACCCAAGGCAGACCTTATCCGACTCAATATCGTACAGAAGGTATCTACTGTATGCTGACTTATGCATTTCCCATTGTTTAGATGTGTACAGATATATACATGTATGTGGATGTTATCTTTGAAAGCTTAATTTTCTCCTGTAAAGAACATTATACATGTACTTCTGATGAAGGTTGCTTGGTATTCGTTGTGCTGACTACAGCACAGATGTACTGTACATCGTATTTGTAATTGTGGCAGAATGTCTCCAGAACTTCATTGAATTAATAAATCTTCCCTCTCCCTCAAAAGTATAAACAATGATAATTCCATTCAGAATTTGGAATTGTTTTCAAATATCCTTGGGTGCTTGTTGTTCTGCTTTTATCTGTCCATCTGTAGGTGAAAGACTATGACCCTAGCATCCCTCAGACAGACCTTGCCCATTTCTCTCGACCAGGGTCAGCCTACGCAATGAGGTCTCAATCTCTGAGGGGTGAAGGAAACAAAAACAAGGTACGGCTTGATTTGAAAAGAATTGCTGCTTTCAGTCTGAAAACAGTTGTTTCCATACTCTTTATTCCTGTCCAGAATTAGCCATAGAATGATGATACTTTGTCACTTCTGAGGAATCCAAAGATTTTTGTCAATCCCTCCCAACCTAAAAAAGAAATTGAAAAGGTTAAAAGAAAACATAATAAAAAGTTGTCTTGCCCTCTAAAATATGTTTTCACCATGAATGAGGAATATGTGACTTTGAGTATTTCAACAAGGGGTTGATTGTTTCTTTCTATTTTAAATATTCTCAAATACTTGTATACTGTCTAGTGGTTTGAGCCTGAAGAATAATTTGTTCAGACATACTTCCAATAACAACAGTAAGCTTTCTTCTTTGACCCCTAACTTGGAGAGAAAAGAAATTATTAAAGTTAAAAAGTCTTACTCTCCAAATAATTTGTCATGTGAATTCCTCAATAATAATTTCTTTCAGTTTAAACATTCTCAAAATTTTCACTTCAACTGTGAGAAGTTTTGAGCCAAAAGAATTGTTTCATTGAGCCACACTCCTTTGAATACTTTATTCTCTCTGTGACCTTGGAATAGGGATAGTGTGAGTTCAAGAGAGCCACATTGTTCGCCATCATATCAGTTTTAGATTTACATGTACACGTATTGGGCATTGTTTTCTTGTTTTTTTTTCTTCATGAAGACATATGCAGCTCAGTTGGGAGATGTATTAGCAGAGGAGGATGAAACTAGTCAAGCAGGCAAACCTCAGGATCCGTCTTTTAACATCTGGAGGAGTTGATGTAAAAAAAAAGTCACAATCCAGATTTGAGCCCGGTCCTGACCATCAGTGGATCATAGTGAGTGGTGGAGATAGGTTGTATGCAGTAAAGCTAACCTTCTGGAGAATCCACCTCGAATTGAAGTATACCTTCATTGGAAATGTAAAGAAACAACTTGGTGCAATGGGCTTGTGCACGTCCACAGTGCACAAGCCAAGACCGTACATTCAAACCATGAATGTTGGCACCAAGTGGAAATTGGTCACGTGTGCATAAAAATACACATGAACCTGTGTACGGCAAGCGGTGAGTTCTCACCTAACAAACTGTCGTTGCTGTGTAAAAGTACACCCTCTCTTGTTTCTGCTCGAAGTGAACCGACTTCATGTGTGAACAAAAAGTGCCTTAAGACAGGAGAGGGCACAGTAATCTGAGTACATACATTTGTGTAGGCAGATGTCTTTACGTAATCACACAAGCACAGAAGTTGTGACTGTCAGTACATCTACATGTATGATATGATTATACTGCTTGTCTGTGAGTGGCAAGTGTACAGTGTTTCACCAATTTCAAGATATTCCCATGCCAAGTAAGGCCAGCCTGCTCAGGGTCTAGTTTTGAATTCTGTACTATGAAAGATTTGCCTGGTTCCCCTCCATTGTGTGCATACATGCATTAAGAACCTACAGGGAAGGTGAAGGTACCAGTTTAACAGTCTAACCAATCTAGCAGTGACTACACTTTAATGCTGGGGATTTTCTGACTCTCATCTTCGTCTCTGGCTTTGTCTCAGATGCAGTTAGAAACATTGTAGACTTACATTAAAATTGAATACTGCTCTGGAAAGTATGACTGTTTCAGAGCTGAACTCACAAATATCAGGGATGTCAAAGCCAAAGACAAAATGGCAATTTCAATACTCAACTCACCCAGTATAGCATAATTTCATTGATACTGCAGAAAAGGTTACTTACTACGGGTACGGTGCAGCTCTTTTTTTGTAGCACATTAATTATTTTTGCACTATAAGCAACTATTCACTCTCCTTATCAATGAAAAAACAAAGTTAAAAGAAACATGAAAGCTTTTTGTGTTTGTTCAGCATTTATTAGCAGTGCAGAAATATTTAACACAATTTTTTTGTAATGTACAAGTATGTATAGGAGGGGAAGTGTCTCCTTCATTCTATTTCAAGAACTATTCAAAATGGGAAAAAGAAACCATGGTAACAATACTACACCATACATTCCTTACCATCCTGACCTAATTCAAAGAAACGTACATATACATGTATACATAAGAAGAAATACATGTATATTTATATAGAAAGAAATACTGTTTAATTGCCAACTTCTTTGTTTCAACTTTTTGAATGCAGTCATCATATAAGTAGGTACCAAGAAAATGGGTCCTTGGGCCATGTTCACAAAATTTGGTCAAACAGTGACATGTGGTTTGCATTAGAAAAAAACAAAGTGAACTCTTTGTTTTAATGTGTCACTCATTTCTGCATCCTGATGAAAAACAATATTCAATGTGGGTGAACAAATGTTGAAGGTTTCCATAGCTTTACACTGTGTAAGATTCTTTACGAGCCTTCAGTGCAAGTGTACCCTGTATATCTTACCACTTGCAGCTGATTTTGTGGCATATGGTCACATGAATACTGTAAATATTTTTTTCTTCGCACATAACCTATCCCTTACCACATTTTTCTTTAACTTATAAACACAATCTCATTCACTTGTCGATATAAAATCCTTGTGAGACAAACATCAGTGAAAACAATCTCATTAAACTAGAAACAAAGCTAGAGTTAATACTCCCTTTTCCACTTCATACTGGCCCAAATAAATATTGGAACTGGACAGGGCCTGTCAACCATAATTATAAAAAAAAAAAACACATTAAGATGTGAATTTTCTTTTCGTTCTCAAAAAAATGACAAATACATGTACTTCAGAGAAACTTTCACACATGTACATCTTCTCTCTTCTGATGTAAAGTCAGATTTCCACAACACAAACAGTGGTCATGAACTTTCTTTACTTTTGTTTAATTTGTTAGAAAAGTAGAAAGTGCATCTTTAAAAAAGTCCACCCCAACTACATGTATGTGTCAAGTATGCATTCAGAAAGACCTTGGAATGCAATGTAATTTACACAACGCTTGTAGCTGTACACGTACACGGTTAGTTCAGGATACATTTCAAGAGGACTTTCAGGCAGTGTTTTTAAGTGCACAGATATGGAAAGCACTGAAATATTTTTTCCCTCAAAAAAGCATGTTCATGTACATTGTACATGTACATGTTTTATGTATGTAAAGTTGGTAGGAAATAAAAACTGCATCAATACAAACTCTGGTTAAACTGTAAGGCCTTGGTCCGAACTTTGCACAGCGCATGGGACAGCTTTCCTCATGATACAAAATTTGTGTTAGCAGCTCCTCCCCAAGACTGGTATTTACTCTCTGTCCGGATAGAAGGCAGTGTAAACAACAGTGTTTTATGTGCACTTGTAAATAAACAATAATATGTGAAGGTTGTCTTTTGGTAATAAATCATTTCCTGATAAGTGTATCACCATACTTTGGCACAATTGTATCTGGAGCAGTATTTGGCTGTTTTATTCATAATGGTTAACTTAAAATGCTACAGTGTATGAGCTTTTTGAATCCACAAAAATCCACCACTGTGCCTTAAACAAATGAGGACCTCTGTTCAATCTTCAAGGGGCATCAAGCCTTCATCTGGTGGGGATCTGGATCAGTAAAATCATGGATAACAGATTTGAGTAAAAACTACAGTTTGCATCTGTTTACACAGAATGCAGGGCTTTCCCACTTCTTAAGCTTTCTGTCTGGGTTAGCTGTAGGAAAAACGTAAAATATCAGTAACATGATTTACATTAAATTACCAAATGACAACACGACACTTTAGTCTCAAAGTACTTTTTTCAAGTGAAGTTTCAATTCAAGAGTTGAAACTTCACTTGAAATAGCAGCATAATTACAAAAAGATCGAATAAATCATACAATCTTTTTAAAAAATCTGCTGACTTCATTTCAATTTTGCTATGCATACAAAGTCTTCCCTCCAAGTATCAAGATAATCAGATAATCTAAAATGCAAAACAAAAATTTTGTATTATGATGGCATCATCATGACATCATAAAATATTCCACAAATGGTGACTTTGCCTCTCACAAAAGTCTTGTAAAAGGACTGTTGGGAATTCTTTTCTTTTCAGGATACATGTATATGTCAACAAATGGACTAAAACAAGAATAGAACAAATCATTATAAATAAAATGATGTCATCTCTATTTTGACCTACATGTACATGTATATCTGCTCCGAGCGGAACAAAAGAGGGTGTGGGTTTTTTTGGTACTCGCCGCATAGGTTTGTGTCAATGATGGAGATCAGTGGATCAGTTGAAGCTGACTACACATAATGAATTTCTTCCTTAATATATAGTCTTTGCTTACAAACAGAACGCGTGCAAGAACCCGCTTTGAAAACTTACTACCATCTGTCTTTTACCGCTCGGGGTGCACTTCAACTCAGAACATATAACATGGAACCAAGGAGAAAAGTATTACTTAATAAGACATGTAAATGTAGTTCAAAAGATACTGACATTTCAAAAATCCACCGAGAGCGGTTTGTCATGTGACTTATGACATCATCAAACATTTATAGCATTATAAACAGTAAGAAGAATGCATTGATTTAACCCTTCATCAGTATTATGGTTGTGCTTGTAGTTTTCCATTCTTTTGGTGGGTTTGCACATACTCCCAGTGGCTGAATACATCATGGTAAAGGGCTTTTTTTTGGAGGCATCCCAGTGGTATGTCAAGGTAACAAAGTGATGCAAAGTGATGCAAAATGATCTCCATGACAATTATAGTACACAGGGTACTTCTATGTTTGGTTGTACTGCACAGTCCTCAACGTTGACCACTTGACGGCGGATGACGTGTAAACATATGTAATTTTCCTTATTTGTTCCACGGAGGGCGTGTACACTCGTTTAAGAATTTCTTTTGACTTCCGCGTTTAGTGCATTAATGCGTCATGCTTGTTTGGGTCAAAGTGCAATTGCAAGGTTGAAGAATATGTGGGTAAAAAAAAAAACCACCCCAGCAGCTTTTTCGAGCAAGAAAATCTGACGTTACCTGGTTAAAGAATCCACATAATGAATTTCTTTTATACTCTGCATTTCATACTCTTGTTTAATTAATGTATGAAAACTAGTTGAAATGCTTTTGGAGTTATGTGAACTGAAATAAAACTTCTTTAAACATTCAAGACTGTCCAAGCTTTCCAGACAAGTGAGGGTGCTGTTGCTGTGACTTAAATCATGGAACACACTGTTTAAATACATATTTTCATGTTCAGATTTTGAGCCCCAAATTTGCTCTTTGAAAATATCTCTGCAAAAAGGTTGCTCTCTAACTTAATGCCATACCAAACAGCAAAATATAGTAAGATTCCAGCAATTTTATGTGCACAAATCATTGCAGCTTTCCGGTTCAGTGCCTAGAATGACATCACAGTTTTGCTCCTGAATACGCAAATTTGCATTACTATAAAAGCCTCAAAGGGCCCAAAATGCAGGTTAAAACTGAATGAAAATTTAAAATAAGGTTAAATTGAAACACAGTAGTACACTTTCAAGAACTGTAATAAAATAATTGTATTACATGGTCCCCATGTACATGTACATGGTCCCCATGTACATGTACATGGTTCCCATGTACATGTAGGCCTCTTCAGTACCAGTAGGTGTGTGGAGCTTAAGAAGCATGTACAGAGTCTATGAGAAATCAAACAAACTTTGAACATCGACAAATGCTTCTTAATGATTCTATTGCAATGCCACTTGATATGTTCAATTAACGACAGCTAAAACTCAATAACATAAGACTTTTTCTATTAAAACGGGTCAATGCAACACAAAACCTGCAATTAATAAAAAATAAATAAAAAATTGTACAAACTCATTTGATGGTGTCATTGAGACATCATTGTTATGAGTACTTGTGATCTCAAAGGAATTTATATCTTGAAGTTTCAAATTGTCTGTCTCGTAATAGTGCCACAAATTACTAATACAAGCGAACATGAAAAAAGATGAAAAAATCAACTGATGTCCTCCAGTCATTTTGCATTTGCAGAGCAGAACACACACACATCTTTCAACTACATGTAATTTTAAAGATGACTATCAAATGTTTTTCTATATGGAAAACAAAATATTTTTAGTTTGATGTCATCATGATCATGTAACAAAAATCTGCGCCAAGGGTGCACACTAACATTTTGTCATAAATGTCTAGACTAATTGATTGCCACATGACTTGATGATGACGTTTACATGACGTCAATGTTCAGTGCACATCTTCAGCCTACGGTCTTCACTTGTTTAAGTTTGACTATTAGAGAATAAATAATTATGTGCTTGGCCGGTCTTAAACGTGCGTTTAAGACCAGCTAAGGAGAGTGGACGCGACTAGTGTCCGAGCTGTTGGCAAGGGCATAATCAGCATTCAGTCTCCTGAGCACATGCCCAGCACGTATTTCTTCCCATTCATAAATACCATTTTTAGTCAGGGAGTCAAAAAAAGTCAATATATGACAGATATAGAATGAATTTGTTCTAGACTTTTTTTTAAATTTTCCTGAACAGACACCCCTGTCCATTTTATTCAATAGTTGTCTGAAAGAATCTCCGTATATGGATTTGGTGTGTGCGTGGCGAGCCGCATGCACACACCAGATGCCAGTGCATGATTTATATAGCAGGCATTATTGAATGTTAGTACAAGGTGAATAGGGAGACTGTCTGAGGTATCTATGACTGAAGATTAAGAACTGGCCTAAGTGCTGCCAACAGAAATCACGTACACAGTCTGTAGGATTTGGGGAGATAAAAAAAAAAAGCAAAAATATAGACGTTCTGCATGGCAGCCATTTTTCCGGTCAGAGCTTTTATTCCACAGGGATACACATCAGCAGACCTTTTGTACTATCCCTCCACGACAAAAGCAGTTACCGGAAAGATGGCTGCCATGCAGAACCTCTATAATTTTACAAAAACAATGGCTTTCCCCTGGCTTGTAGAAAAACCCCAAAACAAGACCTTGACCTATTTTACAGCTAATCATTATTCATCAGGGTCCTTGTTCTCAATGGATGTGTTCTCATCTTCCTGACCCTCCTGCTGCTCCACGGGGCACGAAGCCAGCACCCCTTGCTGCCCACAGTTGTGCTGGTGGCTGACCCAGTCCTTGCGTTGACAGAAGCTGCTGCAGTAAGATACCTGGTGGCAGCCCATGCATTCGCTGAGTGCCTCCCTGCCACAGTTCACGCAGGCCTGGGAAGGGGGGTGGGAAGAGAGAACGGACAGTGGGGAATGAGGTTTTCTGTCCCTAGCCATGCTGTTGTCATGGCATACCTGCCACCACTGCAGACTCAGAAAATGGAACACAAAGTGTGCGCATGCAATGTGGGCGCCTTGTCTCAATCATTGCTGCTATTCGTTTAACAAACCGATTCATTCTCGATCCTCAAATGCATGATAAAAACAGAAAAAAATCTTTATTCTGGGAACACGAAAGCAAAAACCCATAGATTCCAATGTCTGTTTTTGCAGCCTCTGGACAAGCAACTGGGCAAGCATGATGAAGCAGTGTGCATATATGCAGTGAATGTATTTGAATGGAACATCCATTGGGTGTTTGTACTGAGTCAAGCATTGCTGTATGCCAGCGTGGCAATGATTCCTCACTTGATACCAAGGAGTTCATGTACTGCAGCTCACTCTTTTTCAATGTTTTCCAAGATGTTTATAGGGGATAAGCAAACTTCATGAAAGGGTTGCAGTGTGCAAGACATGTTTCAGATTTTAGATTTTCTTATCCTTCAATTGTGTGGACTTCTGTATGGAGGTCAACACTGTGTGCATGTACGTGTATGCAACACTTGCACAGCCACACTGCACAAAAGCCCTGTTCGCACTGGACTTTTTTGGGGCAAACTTACTGAGACGATGAGTACTTTGCCCATTTTAAGTCCAGTGCGGACGTCCCCTGAAGACTTCCTCTCAGTTACTTTTCCCAAGCCGCACGGGAATTTTTAGCGGCCAACTTCTGGCCAGGAAGAATTCCCGAGACACTTTTCCCAAGACAGAAAGTCCAGTGCGGACATTGCAAGTCGGTAAAAGCGGCTCAGGGAAGCGTACATCCGGTTTACTGGCAAGGTCAGGCTCACACGAACCCTGCACATGTGCGTTGCAAGCGTCCATGTGATGTATATACACGTACACACCGCGAAGCTTAATTCTAGTTGCTGTGCAGTGATTTCATGTTCTCTAGTCTCTCGAATAAAAGTGAGGAATTATTACTGAAACAACCGGAAGTTTAATTGGGGCCACCGATGTATCATTGGAAGAACTGTCACAACCAGAAGTTTGTAAAAGGTGCGCATGTGCTTGGGTCAAAGGGTGAACACGAAAGGTCACGCAAAGCGCCCTCGTGTGCCATTATAGTGATAGCTCGGTTACTTTTCCCACACATCTCGCATTGACAGTCCATGTGCGGACTGTGGTAAAATTTGCCCATTTTTCATTTTCCCATCGGCTCAGTAAAATCTTCGGAAAATAAAGTCCAGTGCGGACAGGGCTAAAGACACCCATGCATGGACGAAAGGTGGAAACAGTATGCCCGTTCGGTTCCGCTAGTGGGGCATAAAAAAAGGCTCTAATCAAAACAGCTTTGCAATCAGAGTTTTTCTTGACAATTTCAAGTGCACCTTGATCAGATGCGTTGTCTTGGCGTTGGCGACCGCTTCCATCTTCTCAGCCCTAGCCTGAGCCAGAGCCTGAGCCACTGCACTGTCCTTCTCAGCTTTGGCCTCCATCATGGCTCGGGAGAACTGCATCTGGGCCTCCAGACGAGCTTTGGATAATGCCTGGTGAGTAAATCAAGACGCAGATTTTCATAGTTTTCTCCAAAATTATCAGTTTACTATTTTTTACACAGAACTCCCCATATGCTCATAAAGACAACAGAAGAAAAAAAGGCATAAATCCCCCCCCCCAAAAAAAAGCCAAACTATCCCCACCTTCTACATGCAAATGGCACACGAAGCCTTACCTCCTTTTTCTCAGCATCAAGCATGATTTTGGTGTGCAGGACAGCAGTTTCCTTGCTGGCTTGAGAGTGGGCCTTTGCCTGCTCTATCAAGGTCTTCAGCTGCTGGACATTCTGGGCAAGCTGGTTGGCCATCTGTGGCATTTACACGTATTGACACAAAGTGGAATATTGCACTTTATTCCCTCTTTTAAGCCAAATGACGGAGTGGTCTCAACGTGTGCATTTTGTGTATCAGATACATGAATGTTTGCCATGTCTGTACCCTGGCCCTCACCATGCCAAACCCAGTAAAATTTTATCTGCATGTGCAATACATTACACCCAGAGGATTAGGACCATAAAACTTGCTGTTTGGGACACTCTGTGATCATTCAGTTTCCTTTTTCAGTGTAGGTTCAGTCTGTATGAGCAGAATACGCATCTCATTTCTTATTTCATGAGGACAGCCAGAAGTCAAAGCTGAATAGGACAGAAATGGTTGTAATGTCTAGTAGAAGCAAGAAAATAAAACTTGCATGATCAGACAGGTACTACATAAACAGGCCTGTTTTGTTTCACGCAGATCTGGGTTTTGATCACTCACCCCAACGTTGGTTCACTTCATCTATCCGCCCCAAGCTGAAGTGCACCCCCCAATCGGCAAAAGAAAGACAGGTGGTTACAAGCGGGTTCTTGCACACTTCTGTGTGTACACAAAGACCATACATGCCCCAATAAATTATTTACGCATACTCGGCGTGCTCCACATGAAACAAGCATATACTCGCGCGCCCCATGGCAAGCCTATGCGGTGAGTACCAAAATCACACTATTTTTTTGTTCCGCTCGGAGCGGTTAAGGTGGGCTCTGGTGTCAGTGAACCAAGAACGGATTACTGACCACGATCCAGATCTGCGTGAAACAAACAGGTCCTAAAATCCATGGTTTGACAGGAAAAAAACTGGAGTCACTCAACATTGTAGCACCTTGATCACCTGCTTTGTTTACCAATCTAAATGCACTTGTACTTCCAAAAACACCATTCCACAGTTCGGCAATAACTGGCCCTAAAATAGTGTTTAGTCTCACACTTGAACATATTCTTCAGGTACTGACAGCCAGAAATTGTATGAAGGTCAACAGAAGCAGCTACCACCAGCAAAACATGAGCTCTGACCCTGGGATGCCCCACATACACGTATGTACATACCTCCTCCAGTTGCCACCAGTGCTCATGCTCCAGGTCTGAGGTGCCCGCAGCCTTGGGTGTGCCTGGCGGCATGGGACTGAGTACCAGGTTGGCACCGGTCACGTCCAACTGGCTGGCAGTGCTGTCCAGGCTTATGGACCGGGTTTCCTCAGGGGCTGACGGTAGAAAGAAAACAGTCCAAAATTAGAATGGAGAAGTTCATATGTTGGACCAACCCTAAGTGACTCTTTGATTTCACACTTTAATAAATGCAAGTGCTTGCTTGGTATCTCAGGATTTGTGACATTAAACCAAACACGTTCACACCACATAACCCAATGATAATAACAGACCTACATGTACATTATGCACAGTTTTATACCCTAAGTTTAAAGAAACTTTCTTTTAACCATAATATGAATGGCCACTTTACAGGAACTATAAGTTAGGACACTGGTAATTTGATATTTCAGTTGTAAAACCCTTCTACATGTACGTATACATGTATATACATGTACGCATGGCAGAAGTTGGGAAGTGCCAGCTGACTGCAGTTATGTTTTTGGTCATTTAGAAAAGGCCGACAAGCACGGCAAGGTACATTCTGCAGTGTATTATTTCACAAGTGCCAAAAAATTTACAAGCCTGACTAATAAAAAGAATCTTTAATTATTTCCATTAGTTTGTAATTAAATTTGTTGAAAGGTGATACAGTGGGAATCAAGCAAGCTACATGTACGTGTACATTACAGAGTTACCTGTAAGACTGAGTACTGTACTTTGAATTCATGTATAAAAAGTATACATGTATATTTAGACAAGCAGCACCATATACGGGTACATGTTCAGGTGGTACGAGGCTCAGACGAAGAACTCAGACTCGAGTTCTGCATGAATTTCCAATTACTGCAACTTCCCATCAAGCCTTTGCCGATAACAACAAAGCTTCATATCAGGTTTGCCCAACCTGACAACAAATTTGGATTTTTGAGCTTACATCTATATCCTATTACAGGGGTTGACATTAAGCTTTTATACCCAGAAGCCAAAAATAGCTCCTGGCCTTTCAAATTTCAGGGTTTTTTGGGAGCTGTTTCACTGAACCCGGGAGCTATTTTAGGTAAAGTAATATTAAGGCCAAAAAATAATAGTTTTGCTTTCGATTATATGCCTCTCAAAAATAGGGTTAGCAGGTCAGAAATTTTGGGGGGTCAATTTTTCTGTGCTACAGCCGATGTAGTGTATTCGACCCGGACATATAGACTGGCACAATTCCATCGCGCATTCTTTGGCATGTGTGCAGCGCTGCGCGGCAGGAACCAGCGCAGTCTTGCTTTGAGCACGTTTTCACTACTGTGAAAATAACAGAAGATTCTTTTCAATAATTGCAAATGTAAGTTGGAAAACGTATAAAACAGGCATTTTAACACAAGGAGGGTTGTTGAACCTACCCTCACCACAGTACTTTTTTTTTTTACGATTTTTTTCGGAATTAAGTGTGTCATCACCTCAAAGAGGATCAGTAATGGCCTGGCGCTAATTTCAGTGCCCGACCTCTCGCTTTATTACGGGTTACCAGGCACTAATCATGGTTTGTCGGATGCAAAAGCGCAGGTAGGCCCGCTTAATGTCGACCCCTGCTATAACACAATCTTTCACTTCAGTAAGCCCAGCAGACTCAAGCAGAGGGCTCCACTGCTCTGGAGTAATTTGGGATTAAACGCTGGATTTTTACCATCCTTAAGTTTCATTTTCTTCTTCATGGTTGGGGTCGGTGGGAGACTTTCACTCTCGTTTCGTTTGCGTCGTTTGTACGGTACAAAGAGCCGGACTGGACCAGACTGAGAGGATTCCTGTACAAAAAAAAAATAATAACATCAACATGGATGCACACCTGGCCCTCTATAAGGTAGAATAAGAATTTTTTTCAAATTTACAGTCCCCTGTCTCCTCTTTTTCATTTCTTTAGTTTTTCATTTTATTGTTAAACTTGCAACCTATTTATATTGTTGCATGTACATGCACAGTGTATACAGATACCTTAACATACATGAATGCAAGTTTAAAGCCTGGTAATGGTGAAAGCTCCTTTAGACATAAAAACATCAGTGACAGAGTCAAGAAAATAGATCTACCCACCATCTTGGAAAAATGTGTCGGCTATAAAAAATAATGGAGGAGGGCGCTCCTTCCCTTAAAAAAATGAATGAGACTTTGGGGGGGGCTTAGCATAATTAATAGTTATTGACTGCCTGTTTACTGCTGAGGGCATACCTCATGCAAAGAATCCAATGAACCAGGCCAAGATCAGGTCAAGCTTACCACAGATTCATCATCACAGCAGGCACCACACGTACAGGAGGCAGCATGAGGTGTGAGTATTCCTTCCTCTATCAGACAGTTCAAGGTCCGCCCCCCATAGCGGATGCTCCTCTTCCAGTCTTTGCTGTTGCCTCGCCCACAGAAGTTCTCAAATTCTGAAGGGGTGTACCAAGTGTCTTGGTATTTGATGCAACGCCCCTTACCTCCTGCAAATACATGTATATGTGCATGTACATACATGTATAAGTGTCCTGTGTACATGTACACCACAAATAATCACACCACTTTCGTTTAGTGTTGCAAGTATGGGTACAGGTGGTTTCGCCTCTGTACTGGAGATCTGGTTGACCATAAACATACATGTACAATTACCATGATTACCTGTTGGATTTTACAACATGGACAGGCCTATCTGATTCGTAAGTGTGACATCACTTCAGTTTAAACCACGCCCACTGCACATGCACTGCACACAGAGTTAAATGCACTGATCACCATTATGTTCTTGGAACCACTGAACCAGAAGTTATTGCGCAACTTCACCAATCGTCCAATTGGAGCCTCCAAATTGTGGCGTGTCTGTATGAATGATGAAGTCACTTACAAAACGGATAGGCCTATATGTATACATGTATTATGACAATTGAAGGCTGGGGGAATGCTCACAAAGGCAAACCTGGTGACACATGTTGGTGACGCCAAATTTACAAATTTGGGTCTAGATTATCATCTCTTGGACTAATCAATATTGTAGAATAGTGGGAATATTCCAAGTCAAGTGACTGGAACATCTCTTTGACATGTTTAGGACTTGAGCAATTTGAAAGGCTTTGAATGGCTTCACTATCAAATTTCTGGGAGTGTATGTTAATAAATATCTATCATGGAAAATGCATGTTAATTACATTTGTTCAATAATATCCAGGACTGTAGGAATAATATGAAAACTCTGTACGCACCAAACTTGCAATTAAAACAGTAAGGCACGAGGGTCCCAAGTTGTGGAACTCGCTAGATCCATCATTAAAACATATGACCAATCCATCATTGTTTAAACATGTATATGTATATTTGATGCGCTTACTTAATAGTTACATGGAAACTGAGTACATGTAGTTCTCACAGGGTTACAAGTTACAGGCCATACATGTACATGTACTTACAAGTATCTCTTGTTGATTTCTAATTATTATCAGTATGTATATGTATGCCAATGTGATGTCTCTCTGTATGTGTTGTTATGTAAGTGGGGGTCCCTACTCGACAAGCACTGCTTTTGGGGGACTCCCCTCCATCCTTATGTAGAAAAAAGTGAAGTAACTGAGACCTGAAGCAGTGCTATCAACATCATCGGGAGTACAAAATGCTGCGTCCATAAGTGTAGACTATTCCCCCACTGAAAATGACAATGACTTTGAGTACTTGTATGAGCATGATGGGTGACTGAGAGCAGTAGTACTAGCTACTAGGCCCACAAAGTACACGAAGTAATCAACTCCTAAATCCTGGCATGCCTGAATTAGCCTACCACATGACCACAGTCAAGCGTCCACTGCCTTTTTAAAGTTTATTCAACACATGACCAAGATATCACCTGATCCAAGTTTGTTCTTGTGCAACTCAGCGCTGACATTTCTACATCGCACAGGGAGAATGCCGTTTGGGGAATGTACCACCTCATCCCAGGCGTAGTGCTGCCGCTTGTCCCCTGAAGGGGTCCCAGGTGTACACGGCGTAGCCGGAGTCTTCAAGCCGTCAACAAGGTGAGCGTGGTGCTGGGAGTCTTGGACGATCGCGACAAGCCGTGTGGTTCGACCACCAGCCCCAGGCACAGCGGTCAGAATTCCCACAGGGTGCACTGGATGTGGATGGAAAACCTCATCTGTGACCGAAGAAGTTGTAATTCCTTCGTCGTGCCCGTCACCACTGTTCTCATTTGAGTGATCAGTTGCACCAGCGTTAAATGCGGAGTCATCGGCAGCGTTCGGTAACTCCTCGGCAACGTTGTGGATATCGATGTTGCCCGCTTCGGCAATGCCGACGGGCACTTCAGTCACTTCGCATGCTTCCGTGTTTTCCATCGTTTGGAAAGAACTCGACCGAATATGATCTCTTAACAGGGCAAAAGTATATTATTAACATTCATAGAAAGACTGAAGGTGGAACAGCGTTCATCGGAAGCGAAAATAAAGTATTAAATTGCACTTTTTAGGATCGGTGAATTTCGACTCCACTTCGTCAAAAATGGCCGAAGCAAGTACGTTCATGTACGTACCGGACATAAACAAATGCAATCTGCAAACATCGGTTACCAGACTAGAGACGTACAAAAAACCGTATCAATTAAGCTGGTTCCCTGCCGTATCCGAGTATGTAAGCTGTCTGGCGCTAGATAGGCCTAGCTTTTGATGGGCAATTTTTCTCATTGGAAATACGCGGACGTGCTGACAATAGACGTAGCTATAGTTCTAAAAGCCCCCGTCGGTACGACATCGCAAGCGTCACGATGAGCGCTGGCAGCGCGTCATCGTTAAAAAAAATATTAATTTTGAATTTGTTTTCATTGGTAGTGAAAAGAAGGTGTTTTTTTTCAATTCCTAGAAAAAAAACCCATTGGCTATACGTTTCGCTGCTGCACGACTTGCGACCGCGAGGTTATCACTTCCTGTTACTTAGCAAAGCATTACATAACGTTTTTGGTTCGCCAATGACAATGCTTTGGTACGGGCAAAGTGTCCGAAAAACATGACCTTAGTACAATCACAGTGTTGTAATATATCTTCTCACTAGATATCACGATCACTTGTCTTTTTTGCGATATATTACAGTCATTGGTCATCTTGATCAATTTTGGATGGACAGATAAAGTGTAGTAAGAATATTTCCAGCAGTAAAGAAGAAAAAGAAGAATACCGATAATTCTCGCTTTTGTAATGCATTGAGCGAACTCGCGCGCCTGCCAGAAACTTATCAACAATGCTCTGCGCTTCGTTAGCTGGGACCCCGTGAGAAGTTTTTTCTCTCCCTCTCTCAAATCTGTTCAAGGCCATCGGCCCTAAGCTTCCCAGCGTCCTATTCGGGCGCTGGGCGACGAGTGAATAACGTACAGGGCATTTTTTGTCAAAAGAGCATACGAACAGTACAGAAATCAATCATACAAATTCACGTGCCGACATTGTTTGGAAGAAATATTAGCCACTACCATAGTATCTGAACAAGCTGTGTAACATGAAAACCAAGTATGGAATACTAATCTGACCAGACGCCATAATTGTTGTGGCACTCACACTCCCACGCACATTCTTCAGCTAGCTCGACGCGCGCGTGCATTTGGCAAATCACGACACCCTATTGGCCGAAGAGGTGTGTTACGCGCAAGTACCACCTGCCCAAGATAAGAGCGTTGTGTTAGCGCTGTAATAATATCTTCTAATTCTGGTTGTCGAATTACACTATAAGGCCTTTAAAAAAGTCTCTGGTTTATGATCAGTGTGCGCGTCGCCGTAGACCTGTGCGTCAGCAAAATAAAAACAGCTTTTTATTTGGTATAAAATTATTTCCAAAGGCTGTCAAGCCTGCTTAAAACTTGCTTAATCCACTGGAATCCTGCTATTACGTGTTTTGATGGGGTACAGTTGTGTAATATGTACGGTGAAGGAGTCCATCTAGTTCCCATACATTTTAGTCGGGCACCCTTTTTCAGACGACTTTATTATTTCTGTAAAGATTTACATCTGGGAACCAGACAATTGAGGTGGTCTCATGACGTCCCGCGTACAAGTCATCACATACAAGCTGAAAATGCTTTTAGACAGTAAAAAGCAAAGATCGTAAAAAGTGCGAGGGCCAGTACGCACGCATTCAGTCGCAATGGACATCGCGCGTTACACGTACATTACATCACTTCCAGAAAAAAGTAAGGGTAAAAAAGCTGTGTCGCCGCACCACTTTTGGAACCTGCTCCTGACCAGAAACTAGAGACTTTTTTGTGTCCTAAAGTAGAACCTACTCTGACAAAACGTAGAAAGTTATTAATGCATAGTGCACAGTGCTTTCGGGGGGCCACTCCACTCGGAGTGCCATAGCACTGAAAAAAAATCCCGGGTCGTACAAAAACCAATACCAACTGTCACTGGTCACTAACTTATAATCTGCGCATGTACATTCAGTGGTGAGCTCGTGTCATGTGCACGTGGTGACGTATGGCCATTGGATATAATATTATAATCCATTTAATATCCAACTCTATGCGTATGACCCGTGTTAGAGTTCACTCTTGCACTTCGGAAAAAAACTAAATAAAAACGAAAAACCATGCCAAATAAAATTTCATTGGAACCTTTCAGCAGAACTTATAAACTCTAGATATCAATTTATTGCTCTTTAATTAATCAGTTAACAATCAATAATCGCAATATTGACAAAGTTATTGTAACTTAAAAGTACTCATAAAAGAATAATTCATTACGACGTGTAAGATAGTTTGTCTATTTTTAGCGCCGTGTATTTCTCACAGATATAATATCTTTTGACATTTAAAAAAAAACTTCTACTAAAGGATGTTTACTGCTCATTTTCATTTTATTATAATGAAATCAAACAATTAAGAGAATGAGATGAAGGCACTAAACTCGAGATTTATTGACGAGACCATTCTTATTGTGAAAAATGTGAGGTCGCTCAACAACTCAATCGTGGTACTAGACGTGAAAAAAAATAAAAAAGCGCCCAAAGAACATCTGCGTCGGGGGGAAAAATTCTCCTCAAAAATGGGGGAAAATGGATATGTAGATCTCAACGACCTTGAAGAAATATATATCACTTTTTAAAATATACACTTTTCCCAGTGGCATTTTGTGTACAACCTTTCCACGATTGGGCCATGGCTGGTTCACAGCGTGTGTACATATACATGTCGAAATTACGAATTGGCCGATAGAGGGCGTCATTATATTGCTGGATTTCAATACATTTTAGTTGGCACACGACGGACATGACGGACACTTCATGCCATGAAAATCTGTCCTGTTATAGCTGAATGTCCCTTCTACCGTGTGATGTCATTGCTTTTATTTCATCATGACTTTACTAAGAAGTGCTAGCTATTAAAATGACAGAGTTTATGTTTGGCGACGACCCGGAAATGCCTGTAAGTTTTCTGTAACGTTACCCTTTGCGAAATCAACATCCATAGGCCGTAGTGGTAGGGGCTTAGTATTAGGGCAATCGTATACAAATGTGTGGCTAAGGATGGAGCGGGAGTGAGAGTCTGTGCCACACTAGTGGGGCTAGGGGCCCACATGTTACCGGTATTTTGTAAGTTGAAGTTGTTCACAAACACTGCGCAGCAGAGGGCGCTCTAAATTGTGTTTTTTGTAGTGCTACCCTTAACAAAATAATTAGGGCCCCTATACATGTAAGTGTGAATTTTACACAGTTGTAGCTGTACATGGCGGGTTGGTCACTTCGCCCCATCGCCACTTCACCCCTAACTACTTCGCCCCATCGCCACTTTAGTCTTTAACTCATTCCTAGTACATGTACTTGGGCCCATACCCACTTCACCCCACCGATTATCATTCATTCTGTCTAGTTAGTAGGCCTAACAGAAGCATAGGCCTAGATGTCACAAACAAAATTATTGACATGTGAGTACCCAAATAACGGTTGGAGAATCCAACTTGCAAACGCTAAAACAATGCTTCTGATTTCCAGACCGACCCAAAATTTTCAGCAAGACCCTAAATTTTTTATTGCCAACTTGGAGAAAACGAATTTAATACATATAAGAACGACAAATAAATAAATCCTGTTTCATTTCTGTCTTCAAAACAGCTCAGAACAACATTTTTTGCATTATGACGCTGGTGTTTACATCGTTTTCCGGTTTTTTGCAACATGTGAAAAGCAGCTTCTGTTAATTTCATGAGTTCTCTTCATGTTTCGTTGTGGTAAAAACGCGTGCGCAAAGCGCTGGCTCCCGCCTTGCCACACCCATGCAAAACCATGTGTGATGGAATATGGCAACCAGCCTACATGTATTTATCCCGTGGGGATCGCATGTACATTGTACATGTACACGACCCCTTGCATCGAACAAAAACATCAATGTTGCAAGATTCAAGTTAACTTCCATAACTTAGTATCCTGTCTGTGTGTGTTGTTTCTGTGTTCATGAATTCAATTTACAATGTAGGTTGTTTTGCTCGTATGTACTTGAAGCGAGCATGTTTCTATAAAATTTCCTGCCATGGCATGCCGAGGTTTATCCGCGCCCTGGCACCTGTCTGGATACATCGACAGTTACCTGTACCAGAACGAGGTGATGTGTACAGACTTGTGTATTCCTTTGGAATAAACTTGAAGAGGATGAGAAATAAACCCAGTGCTAGTCCAAACATGTATTAATTCACCATGGACAACGCACTCGACATTAATTTATTGAATGCTGTAGAGTTTTCTATATACTGTACGTGTATTACTCCATGCCATATGTGGAACTCCTCTCTCAACCATATTTTGAAGAGGCTTGTTCTTGCTACACTCAAGCACGGACGGGAAATGGCAAAGACGGGATGGGGTGAAGTGGAGATGGGGCGAAGTGGAGATGGGGCAAAGTGTTGACGGGGCGAAGTGATTAGGGGTGAAGTTGAAATGGGGCGAAGTGACTGTAAAGCTTGTACATGTACCGGTATGCTGTGAAAACTATACGTTACGTGTAGGCCCTACATGTACATGTACATGTATTTGACCAATTGACCAACACATCAACACCTACATGTACATGTAGCCCTGCACTACCTGACTAGGGCCAGCTACGACTGGACTAGCCTACCTCTGTATCCTTGGCCCTGTGAGTATGACCAACCCCAAACTTCCTATGACTAATTAAGCCCCATGTTTTTTTAACACAGCTTCACTCACACGATCTGGTCTTTAACTCCTCATTTTGTGTTGTATTCAGATTTTTCTGTCTGTAAAATGTTGGTCTTTTGTGTCGTTTCAACATTCGTTTAGTATGTACACCGATTTTATTCCTGATCATGTAATAGATGATTAACACAGTCACAATCTGTTTGGATTGGGACCAGACAGCAATTCGCACCTGAGTCAACTTACGCCTTGTCTTTATTTTCTATAGACACAGGGACATGCAGTTCTGTTTCAAAGTTTAACTAGCCTCCGGAGGGGGGGACATACCGTACACTGCTGATATTCCAACATTACACAGTGTGGTGCGATGTGGTTCATCCGTGATCATTAACGTTACTTTAGCTGATGGAAGACATTTTTTTCATGCCGAGGGGCATGATGGCAAGTTTTCATGCCTGGCTTCATCATACTCATTTGTGCTAATCGCCCGGTAAACATTTTGCAAACCTGAAAAACTAAATCTGCAAAACCTAACTTGATGTACATTTAGAATAATTTTTCACCGCAGAAAAGAAAACATGAAACCTTGAATACAAACTCCTACTCTGTACGTACATGTACATATCATGTCTGTATGATTTCTGTCATGATTGTCATCTTTTGTGAATTTTTCTTTTAATATAATTTTGTGTATTTTTTTTATTTTATAGCATATTGTAAAGCACCAAAAGCATAATATTTGTAATGGATTGGCACTAGGTACAGTATGTATGATTATTATTTATTATTTACTATGTAGGTCTGCAATTGCCTCCAGCATGTGTATTCAGGTAGTGGAGAAGAAAATTGTACCCCTATATTACATGTACATGTACATACAGTGTAATACTTGTGGGTTCACAATCACAGTGTACATGTATGTACAAGGGTGATTCTGAGCTGACAAAATATGAGTTGACCAAGGTGCAAGTTAACTTGGATAGGACTTTACCCATGGAAGGGTTCCACATGATCACCACCTTTCACCTACCATGCCTAGAGTTGTACATGTACATGTATATCAGCCATTAAAAAAAGCGATTTCCTAAAGAGTCCAATTACTGGTACATGTACATGTAGCTGGGAAAAATAGTGAAGCATTTATTTAGAAAATACCAGTCTCATAGGGCTTGTGCACAGGGTGGTCGAGTGATGTCTGTGTGGAACATTTCCATTGACCCATACATGTATATGAAGCAACAGTTGTGTTTGCCCATGTACATGTACATGTCACTTGTAACTACCAGGTACATGTAATTTCTAGAAACCAGATTACCCTGTACATGTTTCATACATGTACATGTACATGTACCTGTTGAATGTACCAGGCGTGGCTTTCAGCTTGTTCACCTTTCGGGAGATGCTAATGCTATGGAAATATTCAATCCAGTTTTGATTGACATGTACATGTACACTGTACAGTACAAATGTACCTACACTGTACATGTACATGTGTATAAGAATACTACATGATCATGTAGGTGTACACGTATATTGTATCTACCATGTCAACCGATACATGTACATGGGTCATTCCGTGAGGTTGGGGCACAGTTTGTGACGGTGTCCATTGTTACACGTAAGTGGGTTCCGTAAAAATGAACAGCTACACATGTACATTTTGTATTTCCCTGCATGAGGATTCCAAATTAAACATCTCGCAAGGCTGAACATGGAGGTGTGTGTTATTTTTACAGAGTAAATGACCTATTCCACAGGTCATGACAGGTTGCAAAAATTACCCGTGTAACAAGGACACAGTCATAAATTGTGCCCCAACCTCATGGAATGACCCACATCTTTAATTCTACTTTCTCAAATCTTTGCAAAAAAGCAATCATGGCCAATCAGTATGTCTACATGTACCTGTGGGAATACTACTTTTTGGACTATCAGACCCACAATCTCTGAAAAATCAGAGCTTTTAATCATCCAACCTACATGTAGCATTTTTGATGCACTGATAAATCACACCGTACATGCAGGCCTGCGTATTCATGTGTGTAATGCCGGTACATGTACATGTACAATGTACATGTATGTACTTGTACTCTGCATTCGTGAGGTCAGTGGTAGATCTCTGTGCCAAGCTTGACCATGGGGGGGGCAGGTTAGGTCTAGTTTCATCATTGTTAGCAATATGGGGATATCGGTGGAGTTAGCCGCTGTAAAAGGTGAATACATGTATATACATGTGTACATGTACAGTACATTCGATGCTGCAGCTTTCCACATATTCACAGCTACGTGTACACCGTGCTGCATTTTGCGGAGTTTTCTTTGATGGCAAGTTTTTGCAGGATTGGGTTCAAAATATACAATGTACATTTACATTTACATGTGTATCTTCATGTACAAATTTACATACATGTACATGCAGATGAAAAACTCCCTTTCATTTTATTTTTTGGTTAAATTCCCCAGGATGTCTAGTACCAGCCTTTTACATGTAAAAAGCAGTGGATAGCGAACCATGAATATGCCCCAAATGTAAAGTTTTTTTATCGCGGTTGCACTAAAATGCAGAGTGTATTTAATTGGACATTTTTGGAGGATTTCATACAGTACCAATTGTTCATCTGGTTCCATGGTATGCTAGTGTCAGACTAGGGCCAGTCTACTGGACTTCTGTAGGCTGAAAAGCCTTAAAGAGGCCCATTTTCAATGAATTTTTAAGTACGCAAGTACGCATTTTTAAGTTCCCCACAGCTGAACACGCACATACCGGTACATGTACATGTATGTACATGAGAATGTTTCAAGATGTACTTTGCGTTGGAGAGATGTTAATTTTAATAACAAATTTTTTGCCCTTACGCGACCTATATATATACGGCATATAATACATGTATATCGGGTAAAGGCAAAAAACCTGTAATTAACATGTACAGGAACAGTAAGGGCCTACATGTACATGTATCATTCTGAATGTATGTACATGTACTGTATAGTACATGTACATGTATGTCTGCATTACACAATTTACACATGTCTAACATAGATTCTTGAAATGACATGAAATGTCTGTTGTTTTACATTTGAGTTGAACATTGACATGCATACACTGTATATTTGTTGCAATTATTTCACGTTTGATTTTTGTTCTTTCCTTTTGAAAGTGCACTTTTCCCAAGTGAAATGTACCGGTATTTTGTCGGTTTGTAGACATATTTCCTATCATTGTTTGGTTGACTGTTGTCTCCTGTTGTCTTTCCCACAATGTTTATCAGCCCTTGGAGGAGGGCCCGGATGATGAATATGACGAGCTCAATGATGAAACATTTGGAGGTGATTTTGAGGGTAAGTACATGTACATGTAGGTTGAATCTGTCTGGTTGGAGTGGGCACCCTAACAGTCCCAAATCCTCCAATTTCAATACGATTTTACATACAACCTAGGGGGTTAGGGTTAAGAAATACATGTACATGTTCAAAGACCGAAGAAAGCAGAATAGTTTACGGTTGAAGGTGCATACATTTTGTACCTGTATGTACATGTACAATCAACTCTTAATGTAACAAAGTTGCTTGGATTTTATAATAAAATTGCCAGAGCCGTATTAGAAAAAGACTTGAAAAACAGCACGACAATACATCTCAAGAGAACTTGCTCCTCGTAGCAATGAAAACCATGCTCTGTATATCAAGAGGTCACCTACACGTACATGTATATTTTCAAACAAGAAATACACAGCTTGTACATGTACATCAAACAGCTAACAGTAGGCCAACAAGTGTAGTGAAGTAACTGGTAATTAACTGATTAATTAGCCTGTGATTATGTTTTCCCAACCGGTACATGACTAATTGAAAACCAATTCGTAATATTAAAGGCGTCTTTTAGAATGTGCACATGCAAGATAACGGCTGTTTTTCATTGATGAATTTCTTCAACTAAAAATCTCCAACATCCCTGCCACATGTCAAACACAGAGATGGGTCTTGAGTATCAACATGTTCATGATGTTGTTTTACATGGACATTAAAGGTACATGTAGTACACATCTGCATGTACATTTACACATGTACAGTACAAGGGAGTGATGTGTGTTGTAAAGACAAGTGCATGTATTTCCTTTTGAAGATCTCAAGTAGGACTGCTTGCTTTTTATTATTAAAATAAGAAAATGACAATTTGATTAATCATGTGTAATTGAACAGAGAAAGATCAACTGACCCAAAACTTGATCAAAACACCCATATACACTTTGGGCTAGTTTTGCTTAGATTCAGCTGCATTGTACAATGAGTAGTTGTACATGTGCAGTGTCCTTTGTTTACATGTAGTCCATTTTCCCCCAACTGGAGCATTGGCAAAGGGCAAGGTTCTATCTGCCCTTAAACAAAGTGTACTGCGTTGTTTCACATTCTCGTCTTCTCCTGCACCTGTTGAAAGTACATCGTACACTTTCTTGTCTGCTACTGTAGGAGACTGGCAGGACACACACGAGAAGTTCAGTGCAGGGTTTGGCAACACCTCATTTGAGGATGACTACAGCACAAAGAGACCACACGATTCCGGTTGCTACACTGGAGAGAGAGCCCGGATGCACGAGGTCTGTACAATCAATTTAGCTATTCCATAAATTTATGGAAGGCCATGCGCTTTCCAGGTACATGTACTATTACATGTTCATCAATTCATTGGATTTTGCCTGTGTACAGGTAGGGCAAAACCGGTTCATTATAAAGACCTTTTTATTAGAAAAAAATGAAATGTTACTAAATGCCAAGACCTGGTCATGATAGTCATGATACTGTAGGTTAACATGGTTAATGTTACAAAGAAATTCCTTAATGTTGTCTTAAACAAGCTTTATTCTTTAGTCACAATATACATGTAAATCATTGCATTGGAAATAATTTGTCATTTACCTGATGTATTTCCAAACCATTGATTGTATAGTGTACTTATATGTGTCAGTATTAAGTTTTGAATCACAGATGACTACATGCTTGGATAAAATGTGGATGTGCATGTACACAGTTCAGAATTGAATATTTTTTTACCCTTTGCTGTTCCAGGAAAATCTTGAGGAGAGCATCAGCAAGCTGGTCCTGGATGACGAAGACGACGAAGATGACATGTACACAGACAAGTCGTCCGCCAAGAAATCTCAGCCCATCACTATTGGAGTGAGTCAAAAAGCTTGCCTGTTTCAATGTGAACTGACAAGCAGATACATAGACATGAAAATTGTGAAGTTCTCAGGAGAAGAGTTTCAGTTTGATGCCCAGGATGCATGCCCTTGGACACCTTTCCCCAAAAAGGGGTTCTAAATTACATGCTTGGTCATACTGTCATTTGCTTGTGCCCGTATTATTCCACATCCTGGGTGAAGTTGGCGTCCGCTCTCCCATACTTGTCCTTAGAATTTAAAGGAAGTAAGGAAAATTTGTTTGGTACTGACTCAACCCCCTTCTGTTTCACTTTCACAGTTAAAGCTACAGTACATTCTTGTCTGGTTCTTGTAAGGCAAACCACTTTTGTGAACAAGATTTTCATTGATTGCTGTCCAAAGCCAGCTTTTAGTCTTATCCTCAGGTACCAGTATATTCCATTAAGTACTCCTACTGGTATTCACACATGTATTTGGCAATCCCAGTAGAAAGTATTCAGGGCCTGTTCATATCACAAGCAAATGTGAATGTGAAACGAATTTGACGTTTGGGTTACAAAAGATTTGCAGCAAAAATTCACTCGAGTTGAAATGTGTTCAACTTTTGTGAATTCGCTGTGCAAATCCATGTATTAAATCTGAGGTCGCAAATTTGTGTCACTAAGATCTTACTGTCTTTGTTACACTAGAACGGAGCCAGCATGGGAAATTCCAACATGGCCCAGTTGTTTGGCCCCTCCTCCCCGCCGGCACTCTTTGACCCCCAGGAGTTTATCTCGCCGGGGAGCCGGAAGAATATCTGGGGCTCGCCTACCACCAAGAAGGTTACCACCAACACCGAGCAGCACCTCAAAGCCATGCTCAACATCCATCCACCTGAGGAATTGCCCCTCGAGGTGTGTGGTTCTACCTGTATCTTGTCAGAGGCACATAACGGTTCTTCCCAAGGCTCAATCTCATGGAACAGAAAAAATTGCTGAGCAGATTGCACTGCTAGGCAGAACATATGCTGAGAGCCGGCCACAAAGTACATGTAGTAATGTAACCCTGGCAATTTGGCTGGTAGCCTTTTGTTGCTAAACAAAAATAATTTTTTAGTCCCTTTGTATTATTGATTTAGAAAAGTAGAGTCGAGATGCTATTAGCTTACAAGGGGTTGTTTTGTGCATGTAAAAGGGTTCATTAACCCTTTACTGGGTGTCTCAGGAAAAAATTGAATCCTGAAATAAAGGGTTAATTGGGCCAAGCTGTGTGCTGCGTTACTACTGTTTGCTATTTTAGGAGCAAAATGCTTCTAAACAATATGCTGTTAGAAATCCTCCAATCATGCTTCACCAAGCATTATTGTTATGAAAATGGTGCGTCAAAACCCATTCAAGACATTTTAGGTTGCTCCAGCCTTGTGCACTTTTTGTAACCAGTCTGATTGCGATTCGTTATTGTTAGGATCCAGCTGTCATTCAGGCCATTGCGAGCACAGAGCCGGCCAAGAAAGTGCTGACCCTGGAGGAGCTGGAGAAAGACCTGACGGACCGGGCACCCCCGCAGCGCACGGTCTCCCCAATCCTGGGCTCGCCACCTGCCAGCAGAATGATGCCAGTGGGCACCCCGCCCCAGCACTCCCTCCTGCAGCGGACACCGGCAGGCGTGGTGCACCAGCATCAGCAGCAGCTGAAGAGGCAACAGCAGCAACAACAGCAGGTGATGCAACACTTGCAGTCCAAGGTATGTGAACTTACCTCTGCTTAATGTCAGTTTCACCCAGCTCACAAGACTTTTAAGGATCTCTTTCACTTCCAACTCTGAATAACATCGAATTCAACCACTTGTATGATGCCATGATTTCCCCACAACAAAGCAAACCCAGGCGTGAGTTTATTTTTGGCCAATACAATTTTCTTTTGAAAAGAGAAGACCATTGCCAAATTTCATAAGAAATTCACAAACCATAAGTACTGATTTTTGAGAGTCATTTATACAATATTTGTATAGTAATTCTAACCATGACATCCTCTGTGACACAGTTGGGCTTTTCCACAGAGTACTGTTTCTACAACAGATCATGTACAGGAGCCAAGTTAAAGTCCGAGTTCAACACATGATCCACCTCTGTGAACTTATGCTTGTGTACAAAACAAGCTTGACTCTAAACTTTTCCCTATGAATTTATCTGATCAGATCAGGCACTTATCTTTAAACAAACAGGCACTGAAAATGTGTGATAGTTTCCAAGACCTCTGGCATAAACTGATTCTGCTGGGGGTGACTGTACCTTATTCAGGCAATTGGAGTCTGCAGCAGTAGGGCAGTGCCGACTCCATCAAAAAACAAAAACCGTCGTATACATGTACCTACCCGACAGTTTTTCAAAATTCCCGAAACTCGACATTAGCAAAATCGAAAAACCCTCCTATACCTACCTGACCTTTTTTTTCAAAATTTAAAAAGTTGATATATTTTACTCCTTAAAACAACAAAAACAGTCAGATTTTTAAGGAAAACGCTTCAATTTTGCCAACCTCGATTTTCAGATTTTAAAAAGCGTCAGTACGACAGTTTTTCGATTTTCACCAGAAATCGGCACTTCCCTACTACTACTAATACTACTTTCGCTGTAAAAAATATTGACTGGTCAGCACCCATGGAGTGATTCTTGCAAAACGAAAACTATGGATTAATTATCGATTTCCCTCCTCAACCAAAACTTCTGAAAAAAATTCCCAAGATTCCTCTAGAAGTAAATGGGTTTAACTTTTGCCACTAAATTTGAATATGCTAAATTAGTCACGACTCACGCGGCGTGGTTAACTGTAAATGGTTTGTTATCAAGACGTAACAAAAGAACTGTAGATAAAGTAAAAGACCTGTTTCAGGTCTCTGAAAAACACTTTACCAATGCCATCAATAAATTTAGAACCGGTTAGATTTTACAAACTGGTTTATTATAAAATGAAAACGCGTTCTTTTTATTTAACCAAAAGCGAGCAGATGTTTAAATTAGAAAAATGCCATCGATAATTCAAAAGATGACAAATCTGTTAAAGTAAAAAAGTAAGCTTTTACCAGGGGCACTTTAACATTACAAAATCCACCGAAAACGAATGGCAAACTCAAGTCGAAGGAATGCCTGCGGGAAGTAGACTCGAAGAAGTTAGACCAAATCATGGACTACCTGCCTCAATAGATGTAACATCCATCAACATGGACGTTGTAGAATCACTTCGACTTGTAATACTGTTATCCGAATTAGAAGCAGACAGTACAGTTTTCTTTTATGACTGAATAAGAGATTATCTTCAAGCTTACGAAGCAGGAAATTTACCAGGATTCAGCGGCAGAGTTAACCAAATCATAACTGCTCTCCGCGAACAAAAAAGAACGTTAATTAATCTACGTTTAAATTAAGGGGACCTATTAGTCGCAGCAACAGATAGAGAGAAAGAAGACGTCATAATTTATATATTACTTTTAACTCTAGAAAAAATTGATTTTTATGAAGAAGCCCGTCGCATTGCCGTCTGTAAAGATTCGCCTAAAGCGAGTAACTCACGGTAATTTAATCCTTCCGTCTGCGCTTCTCGATTTTCTGTGAGCTCTTCTACGATATCACTTACTTTGTCAGCTGCGCTAGGGAGTTCGATGTTTTCAAGTTGAATGGAGTTTAACGCTGCTTGCGCTTTGCTCGTCTTTATTGAGTAATCCCAAAAACCATTTTTAACTGTAGACCGAGTTTTAAATATAATTGTAAATTTTGATAATGTAATTTATATTTCTCTTTGGTGCTTAAAGTCGCCACGAGTTTATTTACTTCGTTTAAATCAATAAGTTGTTTTTGATAAGGCGACAACCATTCATTTGGAATTTTAATATTTTCAGGCGTCAGCGGGAAATCGTTGTGTTCATCGTGTAACCATTTTGGATAATCCGAGGTGACTTCAAATATGTAACCCTTTTCACCGAGGGGGTCTAATTCTAAAATTTCATCGCGAATATATCTTTCAAGATTTTTCTTCCATTTAAAGCTGCCTACCGGTAACAGCTGACTCATTGTCCAGCCATATAAGTTATTCTTGTCCAAATTGATTATATAAGTCGAGTTCTTACTTTGATTGTAATCATTGTTTGTTTTGGGTTCTTTTGGCCTTAAGCGATGACATTGATTATACCGGATAGGCCAAATCGGTTTCTCGCAGATCCAACAGGTATCATTAGCTTCATGGTGTTCGGATGATTCTAGGTTCCACTGCATCCTTTTTGGGTTTGCAAACATTTTATTAATTTCCTGTTTCTCTGCTAATGGCGAATTAATGAACGATTTTGCTGCGTTGTGCCCTCTGTAGGTTTGCCGTTTCGTATAAACGCAGACGCATCGCTTGATGCAGTAGGAATACCCCGAAACGATCTGTTGATATTGTCGGTTCCAATATAGATTCAAAATCGGTGTAGATGACAAACGCTGCTAATTGTTTATTTTTATAATGTCGCAGATGGAATTTTAATATGTTGTCCTTTGCTGGCGTTAGCATTACTTTAGTAACGGGTATGTCTAATCCGAGGCAGTCTTCTTGGTGATTGGCTAATTTTTCGGCTTTGTGAAAATAGATTGACATTTTCGGTGCTAACCAGACTCAAAATGAGTCGCAATTTGTTTTTAATCCAGCAATAATGTTGTATGTGCCCATTGTCAAATATTAGCTGGTCTATGTGTCTGTCGGTCAAAACGTTTGTAGACAAATACAAAATTGGAAATGTTCCCTTCTTTCTGTCGTAACCGTATCAATTTTTGCACTTCAATTTGGGGAATTTGATTCCTTGCTGTTGGAAAGTCTATGCCGGTGAAACGTAAAACACCAGAAGCTGTCGTGGTTGAGGCATAGCAATATTATGACTACCGATTGTCACAAACCGGGTCCAAAGTATATAGATTGATCACTTTTTATATCCACTCACTGACAACAAAGTCACAAAAAAAGAAACTTTCAGGAACTGGTAGTAATCTATACAACAAAAAAGTAAAAAAGAAATTTACTACTATTTCCAATCTTCACAAAATCCGTGTTAGAACTTGTGAGTTGGTTTTCAAGAGTTTACCTCAAACTAAGAATATATTAATCACATTACAAATTCATTATATTACTATCCCCCACATGAGTACTCATGCATGTCCTCCAGCATGTCATCGCTCCACCGGCTGAACGCCCTGGGGATCTCCGCCAATTTGATAAGGTAGTGTGGTCGCAAGTCCCTCTTTCTAGGTCCTCTGATCCCGCGACGCTATGGTTCTCGTCGGGGTAACGGGGCAGCCTCTCCCTCAAAGAGGACGATTCTACGACAAACTCCACTAAAGGGAGTCCTTTGAAATTTCTATTTACAATTAATAAGGCTATTGCTGTATTTACAATGAAGCTCCAAAAATATGCAGAAATAATACCAAAAATCAATGAGTTTTCTACACAACACCGTGTCGCGTTAAATCTCCAAAGGTCGGGCTGTGCATGTGTACACAATAGTCACTATGAATAATGCAAGCGGCATGGGCTTGTTGTACAAACATGAATTCAAGCAGTATGCACGGGATTTCCACACGAACGGACTGTACCTTATAAGAGATAATCTTGACATTTCGAATTTATCTTGAATACAATAATTAGAGCAAAATGACTGAAAATTATACAAAATAGCTTTCTAAAAACAAAATACTCAACTTACAGTTTTAAGACGAGCGAACAGTCTTAAAGTCTGACTCCCTGGCTTGAAACAACGTTCGGTTTCCGTAGACTAACTTCTCAACCGTGGATTTAGCTTTCCAAGAAGTGGATTTCACTTCTTAAGCACTTAAGTTAAGTTAACGCTTTCCAATGAAGAAAATATAGGATTTGGGCTATCGCCACAAACTATCTGTTTCTCAAATTATTCTCACAATTATCACTCAATTGATGAAATCAAAATGTGCAATCGCACGAAAACTGATCACGAGTCTCCTATGTCAAGATCTGTCCGCTGCCTGTCCAATGCTTCACTACAGTTTTAAACCCACAGAGATCATTAAAATTTTGAAATTCCACGTTTTCAAATTTTTCCCACGTCAACCGTATTTGGTCATATTAGTTAAAAAATTTACATACTATCCGTGTTACTATACATGTACGTAGGAAGGTGGGTCCTGAAATATGCTGAATATTCATTATACATGTACCAAGGTTTTACGCCCTCGTGTGACACTGATGTACTTCATTAATAACAACTTATTCCTTGTACATGTGTTATAACCATGAATATTGTGCTTATAACATAATTTGGTATTAACGTTCAGTTTTTGATCTGATGGCATCTTATATGAATTAAATACTTTCATGTAATAAGTTAGAAATTTTTTCATTTTTATTGCTGCTAAATTTATTTCGGTAATTAATCCATAGTTTTCGTTTTACAAAGATGCCTCCAAGGGTGCTGACCAGTCAATATTTTTTGAAGCGAAAGTAGTATTAGTAGTAGTAGGGAAGTGCCAATTTCTGGTGAAAATTGAAAAACCGTTGTATACCTACCCGACCCCTTTCAATAATCCAAAAAACCAGAGTTTGCAAAATTGAAATGTTGACCCAAAAAACGGGCTATTTTTGTTGTTTTAAGGGGTAAATGTATCGACTTTTTAAATTTTGAAAAAAGGGTCGGGTAGGTACATGTGTCTAGAAGGGTTTTGCAGTTTTGCTGATTTTGAGTTTTGGAATTTTCGAAAAGGGGTCGGGTAAGTACATGTACATGTGTATAGGAGGGTTTTGCAATTTTGCTGATTTTGAGTTTTGGAATTTTTGAAAAGGGTCGGGTAGGTATACGACGCTTTTCAATTTTCGTCGGAATCGGCACTTCCCTACTACTTCTGCAACCATCCATGATATGATTTAATGTTTTATTTTGGACATTTTACTCTCTGACCAGTCTTCTGGTCAGCCTATGACACCACAGCAGCAGCAGCAGCAGTTGGCTGCTTCACCTGCAGTGCAGCAGTTGGTTCAGAAGATTCATCAGTCTGTTGGAGGTCGCGTATCACCCACTTACATCAGGCAGCTTGTCCTCAGCATGCAGGCAGCCAATGGCCGGGCTTCCCCAAACCAGATCCGTCAACTCATCATGGCCAATTCGGCGCAAGGCAGTGCTTCGCCATTCCCTAGGCCAATGGCAGCTGGCATGACTCCCCCTGCTAAGGGTATGGCCCCACCCACTGGAGGACCCCCTCCCACCAGAACTCCAATGCAGCAACAACCACAACACCAACAGCAGCACCAGCAACAGCAGCAGCAGCGTTTTGGCTCTCCCATGATGCAGCAGCGACCGATGTCACCCATGATGCACCAGCAGCGCCAGGGCCCGCCCATGATGCAACAGGGCCGAACTTCCATAATGCCATTTCCCCCTGGCAGCGTGATCGGAGGACCACACCTGCGCACCCCTCAAGGCGTGCGGGGGTCCGGCCCAGGGAGGGCTATGAACACCTACCTGACACCTATGCACCCACAGTGAGTCTGCTTTCCGAGAAGAGAAAAATGAGATATTCAAAGAAAAGAAAGATTGACCCCATGCATTACATTTTAACTTGGTTGGTTGTTATTAATGTGCATGTTTTTTTCTTCCCACCTGTCCAATAAGCTTCACACAAATTACATTGGTCTCAACCATGTCTCCCTCAGCATTCACATAATTATTTCACCATCCTCCAACACGTGGGTGAAACATTACATTGTAGATGCAGTGGCATGTGGATCAGAATGGGCACTGGTTGATGGCCAGATAGGGTATTCTCCCAACAATTGCCATCTTCGAATGGTTGGACTTACATGTACATGTACTCATCTTGAAAACCTAATCTACATTGCTTAATGTGGACGAAAGTCATGTTCCCTGACTCTTGGTTCTTTTCTTACAGTATTCCTCCAATGCGGCCCTTCTCTGATCCTGGATTGAGACGGCGGTATCCATTCAACAATCAACAAAGACCATTTTCTCAGTAAGAACCTTCACTTATCAAACTTTACTTGTGACCTGTGGAATTTTTCTGAGCCTGATTCATTCTTGAACAGTGGTCATTGGCATTTGAAATGTCATGACATCACCACATATACGGTACACTGTAAATGAAGCTTGCATGATCTAAAATCTCAGTAGTAAAACTGCTCTGTGATTGTCCCACATACACATCTAGGTCATACAGTATATGTTTTAAATATTAATTCATTATGCCTTAACTTCTATGTGAATTCCCATGCATTATTTTGAAAGCTATTTTCAAATACATGTAATTTCTTTGTTACACATAAACTGTTGTAGATTGAATAGTTAGATAGTCCCGTCCACTCGATGTGACAAAACAGGTGAATAGGTTGGTCTAAAGATTAGATCTTTTATTCATGCAGAACGCCAAATCGCTATGGAGACAACAGACACCAGCGACCTCATCATAACCGTTACAATGAACAGCGCCGCCCTGGTCCTGGTGGGGATGCCAGCACCGATGACTATGCAAACCTGATGACACAGCGGGAGAAAGAGTGGGTCCAAAAGATCCAACTGCTTCAACTACAGAGCAATAATCCTGAGGTGGACGATTACTACTATCAGGTGGGTCTACCATTCGATTCCAGCCCAGGCAGTAATGTCAGTGTAAATTAGCTTTTTCGAAGTGTGGCAGACACAACAGGAGGACACTATTTCAAG
>NW_019091580.1:273494-286442 GCF_001949145.1 Acanthaster planci | reverse complement strand
GGTACGAAATATATTTAATACCTTCCTATTATGTCCGCCATACTTCAATTAGGCTAATGGGTCCAAAGGATTCAACTGCTTTAATTACAGAACAGTAATCCTGAAGTGAATGATAATTATCACCAGGTTGGTCTGAGGTTCGATTCCAGTCTAGGCTTGTTCATCAAATGGACCTACATCTAGTCCTTTCGCTTGAAGGTGACAATGGGAGGTGAATAACTTTCAGTATGGGGAAAGTAGAGGGTTTCATTCCTGGCCAAGTTTATACATTTCAGTGGGTCAAAAAGACTATTAACCCTAATTTTTAACCCTAACCCTAATTTAATCATCATAATTGTTTGGTTGGCCTAGGCTTTGGTTCCAGGTATGACTTAATGGAGGAGCAGGCAGTAACAAAGAAATAGCCTGAAGATTTATTACCCTTTTCACCACGTAGGTCTCGGGTTGGACTGCAAATAAAATTTTTATCAGCCCAATTTTCAAATCTCTACTAACATTAGCATAGTCTGCTGTGTGTTGTTAAAAGTGTAAAGAACTCTCAGAAACATCCACAAATTCACGCAGTTCTCTACGGCAGTTTTCTGCACAATCAGGGTTCACATGGTGCAAAATTTCGTTGTGAGTTGGGCCATGAAATTGGACCCCAAATTGTAAACCTTGGTCCATCTGTGCCTTGCATCGCAGGCCTACATGCAGAAGAAGCAGGGCCAGGAGGAGCAGGGCAAGGAGGGAGTGCAGGCTGAGAAGACAAAGAAGAATGGCAAGGAATCTGGCAAGATCACGCCCAACACCAAGTCACTCGAAACCAGGGTCTACCAACCAGGTAAAGTACTGTACTTGTACATGTGTATAATAGTGCACAATTCCTGTAAGGAGCAGGTATCAGGGTACCTGTAATTGTTATGAAGATTATAACAAAGGCACAGTAGTCAAGTGTTTCCAACCATGTCCCCTGCACTCTACTGCCAAGCTGCCAGATCGAGTGCTGCACTTAACATAATGGCTTCCCCCACATTTGGTAATTAGAATTGCATGGGACTGCTTTGCAGCTTAAACTGTTTATTTGTAAGTATGCAATAAATACAAAAATCTCAACTCACACCAGAAAGGAATGGCATAAAAAACAGAGTTAACCACATTTTGAGCCAATAAAAATTCCCGAGTCATGGAGTTATGATGAAAAATTCTACATAAAATGATTTTAAAAAGTAATCTAAACCAACTCTTTCAGCAGCGGCAACATTTTGTGGTTATTTTCCTTCTTTTGTATTAATTCTCATGGTGCATTGTTTTGCTCACAAATCATTGTTTTTCCAATATTTGTTACCTAAAAGTTTTTGTTCTGTTGATAAGCAGTGAGCCGCTTCAACATTGTACCTTATGGCAAAGCTTTTATGTCATATCATGTTCACAACACACAGCGCATACATGAAGAAAGGGCTTATTTTCACTTAAGTTTTCCTGTATGTGGCCACATGGCCATTGCAGACTCGGGGATTGGACTGTCTGGTTGCAGGCTACCATTGGATGCACGGCTGCAATCACGCACAGCCCTAGTTCTTCTCTTATTGCTATACTGTAGTAATTTGTGACGCCTTGTAAGCTTGACTTACGGGGCAGTTGTCATTTTGACCGCACTGTTTCCTACATGGTATGACCCTCAGTCTGGGAAAGTACATGTATGCCCATTACTTACATGTACCAAACAAAAATTCGACTCAAGATATAAATAAATAGATGGACTGAAACCTAGCGTGCATCAAATAAGATTTGGGAATGTTTTCAAGCCTTCTGAATACCATTACAGCTGTGCAAGGTCATATTCAAATCATATCCCAGTGTTGAGAAACATTGCTCATAATGTCAATTTGTGTAACAAGTTGTAAATTTGTTCCTTCATACTTTCCCAGCTCAGTATGAAGGTGCTCTCGGCCGGGTCACATCATCAAGTGTCAATAACCCCAGACAGTTGATTGACTTCCACATCGAAGCAGTTGGTGACGAAGAAGAGGTCAGAACATTAGCCCAATTTTATTTGTTGTTTACCAATGTACCACGCACATCCATTAAAAATCATTAGAAAAATAATAACCATTAAAAACATGAGTAAAGCAATTAACGGTGCAACACTTTTGTGATAGACTTTTCTCCAATTTTCCTATTAATCGTGATATCAAAACTCCTCCAAAACTCAGCTCTCGTAATTCTTTCCATTGAGAAATTTCTACTCAAATTAATACAAGAGTTTGCCTTTTATCGATTATTTGATGTTTAAAAACAATGTGATATTTAATCGCTTTGTTGGATCAGAGTGACGTAATAAATATGCTCTATTTTGCCCTTCATCACCGTAATATTTATCACTGCGATATGCACAGCGCTTTCCCAGCGATTTTCCTAACTACATGTACTTCAAAAACATAAATTGGATGAGTCCCTTACCAAGTGCCAAAACCACTTTCTGTTACTGAAAGAGAAAAAAAGATTAACCTTTTGATTACTTTCTTTCCTTAAATTTATAGGGCACCAAACCCAGCGCTGCAAAAGAGCAGAGCAAGAAGCGCCGCACCCTCCTGTCCATCGAGCGGGTCTACGGCATCCTGCTGCAGCTGGACGACTTGGGGAAACAGGTGCTGACACTGACCGAGTCAGACCGCAGGACGCTGCTGGAGAAGCGGCAGAGCCTGCTTGGGGTGGTGTATGCCCACCTCAAGCCCGAAACGGTGCTGTGCGATCGGTGTGTTGGAGTCACTGTCTGAAGTTTTCTTGTTTGAGTCTTTCACAGGTTCTCAATGTTAGTCTCAGTGCGTCCAGTTTCCAGTCAAGTCACAACCTGTTTCAAGTGGACCATGACAGAGGCATTTGGCATGTGATTTTACTCTGATTTGTGAAGCATGTGTCCATAAAGCCCAACTGAAGGCTGGACTGATGGCTGACCAAGAAGTGTTCAAGAAAGCAGAAAGTCCCGCATTAAACTGAGATACTGTTGTGTTGAGCATTGTTCTTCATGAAGTCAGTTGCATGTAGGGAATATAGGAAATATCTGTTCTTCAACTCCAGTTAGTCACAGCAACATTAAAAACGATGTTCTAACCACAAACACAGAAATGGCACTGTTACATATGGTATGTTACAACATGTTGTATTTCAGCGAATGAGAAAGTCTACCACAATAAAGTCAAGGAGTAATTGGCTTAGTACAGGGTTCAGGGTTAATGCATTTCCTGATCAGTGTGTGCTTGTAACTAAATCACTTGTATATTTTCGAAACTAGTATAATTTGGAGAAAGAAAGGTTAACTGTCTCCCACCTTTTTGGTTTCGTCGTAGACCATCAGATGACCATTTCATCCAAGTCTTGTCAGTGCGCAAGGGACGTCGGCTTATTACCAGAGTCCTACCTCTGCTGGAGAAGAAAGAGGCTCAGTACGTAGTCCAGGCCCTCCTCCGAAACATGAGTCTGCTCTTGAAGAAGGAGTCGCAGGAAATGCGCAAGGAACTTCAGGAGACACAGAAAGCGAGTGCGCAGGAGGTATGTGATGCACTCTCCGCGGGTCAGCAGACCAAGAGTTTGAGGACTCTGGGCTCTGGGCACATAGTATTGAGACTGTGGAAATGATTGTTGATTGGAATTATGATTGGATACTCTGAGGCACTCATGGCATGTTGTAACATTTCATGCTCTTTTTCTTGGCAACGTATTGCACATATATTTTAAGTATTAAACGCAGCAAGCGTTGAACTGGTTTGCCACCAGTGCACTCCATTCTGTCCTCATTTGGGAGTTACGTCTCAGGGAGTTAGTTCGCCGTAGTGTTTCTTTCCTCACCTTCCACCTCTACAGCCCAGGTGCGATTCATAGCTCGGTCCACATGTTGATTGACTTTTCAGTCCCAACTTGATTCCGTGGGTTTTACCCAGAATATTCCTCTGGAGTTTTCCTTTCACCTCTAAAACCATAAGTGCTTCTCACTATTTCTTCTCAACTTGTTTCTTCTGGTGAGCCACAATGCCTAGGGCACTCAGTTAAGGAATCCTAGCTGCCATTACAAGAAATTACATAATTACATGAAATAGTTGAATAACTTGGGTGCTCATTTGAACACGCCCTGAACAAGAATATTGTTACAGTGCCCAGTACCAGTAAAGTTTTTGTACATGTGCATGTACGTAGGTGCATTTATTGCTTCATACAAGGCACCTAGCCTTGCAAATACATGGCCTCCGTTTTGCAAACTGTGCAACAAGTAACTGACATTCAGGACATTTCAGAGTCATTTGCATTATTTTCTGAAGCCGGCGTTCATTCCTGTCGCACAAAAATTACGGAAGTACCCCTGGTATTTTGTGTGCACTCAGATGAAATTATAGCACCTGTGGCACACTGTTTACATATTCATACGTGACTCTTGTGCACCTGACTGCACTCGCCCTGTTGCAAGTGATGCACCAGCGCTTTGGTCTTATGCTCCGAATACAGTGTTATGCACATAGCACTAGGTTTGTCATGGAGTATTATGTCTTTTGGTGTATCACCGACCCATGTCTTGTCCCCGTTCTCCTGACAGACGTTGCCCGCTGTCTTCCCGCCAGTGTGGCGCTGCATCCAGGCCACCACCCTGCCCGAGCTGACCTGCATGGTGAAGCAGCTGACAGCGGGGGCAAGCAGCGTGTCGCCGTCACGGCAGTACGGCTCTATCATCTCACTCCACATGCAGAACAAGGTACCGTAGCCAGATCCAAATTGAGCAAAACCAACCAAGCCTATTGCAGTGAATCTGGGATTTTAATTGTGCTTAGTACATGCTAGTCTCTCTGGGACCAATATTAACAAACCGACCTGTGTGTCGTAATGGTCTTTCTTATTATGCCTCTGTCTTGAATACTATTTTTATTGGCCCAGAATGATTTTGTGACAGGGCGACAAAAATGCATGTCACACACATTGTTGGACATCACATCAGCTGGTCTCATAAGATATCACATGTACACTCGCGCCCCAGCGGTGTACAGGATTATGCTGGGATCATTAACTATTCATGTTGACAAATTCCTTTGTTCTTAATTTCGCTTGAGAAAAAACAAGTGAAAAACATCTCCTAGACAGAGATATGATAAAACACTTTTGCTATGATATGGGATATGACATTTCAGAGCGGTATATCCCATAACGTAGCAGTCAACAACTATTAACCACTTGCTGCTGGGGCAGTTATCAATGTTGATGATGCTGGTCCGGGATAATTATCATTTTTTTTCTGTTTTCAAAATTCTTTAAAAATTCCTATCTTCATTTACTGGACACTTACATACACATGAAGGACTGTCTGGTGTCCACTCTAGCCTGACGGAAAAAAATCTATTACGCCTCAGTATTTCAGCCAGGCTTGTAGCCTTGTAAAAAGAGCCCAGATTGTGGGGTGTTATATAAGTTTCTTTTGTTCACGAACATGGCTCAGTGCNGACCTCTTTTCAATAGGGGCCAGATTAGCATGCAGCGGTGCTGTGTGGCTCATCGCTGCGGCGGTGGAGCGCTTTTGTCTGCGGTGGTAATCCGCTCACTCTCAATGCTCCAAACCCTGGTATACTGTTTCAAAAGAACGCTGGATTATCACCACTTTTGAGAGTGAAAATGTCGGTAATGCCCAGTAGCCTGGTCTTTTGTTCGTAGCGCGTTCTTTTGTTACAAGGCCCTGTTCCTTTTGTCCGAGTTCGGAGACCCCGGCCATGCATATAAAGCATACCAAGCGTACGTGTCCGGATCCAGAATCCCTGGCAGGAAGTGGTTAAGTATTAAACAGACCGTATTTCATAGGTGGTACACGTAACTCGAAATAGTTCTTGTTTTTGTTCTAGTTTGGTGTGTCTGTGATCCTGTGCCTGTTGAGTCAAGGAGAGAGGATCTACAGCAGCACATCACTTGTAGACTTGGAGGAAGATGCCCAGAATGACTGGTGGGTATCTCTGCTCTAGCCATCCGTTAATATGGTTGGGCCACAACAGGCCGCGACGAATCGCCTGTCCGATAGGCCGGAGCAATCAAATTTTCATTCGGGCAAATAAAATTCTAAATAGGTGTGCCCGTTTGGGCAAGTCCAGAAAAGCTGATATCTTTTCTTTCTTCACAAAATATCTTTCGATAACATTTCTCACGATAAAATGCTTGTTTTTGTTTGTTTTTGTACTTACATTTTCAATTTTTGGAAAGAAACTTCCGTTATTTTCACGAGTTGTCATTCACATTTCGCTGTCGCAGTGGTGAAAACATGTGCCCGCGGCTCAATGCATCAAACGAAGCTGCTCTGGTTTCCGCTGCGCCACGCCATGCAAAGAAATGTAGCAACCAGAACCAGTCTATACATGTACTGTACGTTGCGGTCGATTACTCTACATCGGCCATACATGCACACAACCCTAAAGCCACAGGTCAAAAAAAAATCGATGTTGCAAGAGGTTTTCTGTAAGTTCCTTCACAGAACTTGGTCTCTTATTTATGTGTGTGTTTTCTGCGATCCTGAGTTTAATTTGAGTTTGTTTTGCTCGTACTTGAAGTTAGCCTCTTTCAACAAATTTCCTGCTGTGCACAAGGTTTTTCGCCCACTGGTCTGGATGCCTCACGTGTCACGCACGCTTACCACGCGATACATTGTTGGCCAGTTTGCCATCGTGATTGCCTGAGTCACGCTGTGTGAATTGCCCATAATTCTTGTGAATTGTCACCTATAGAAATTTTTACATTGATTAAGACAGGTGTTCATCACTTTTTGAGATAATTTTGGAAGCTGTCGTCCCCGTTCATGCCATTCAATCAGGACAAAAAAAAATTGACCCCCCCAAAATAATTTCCAACCTACCAACCCTATTTTTATTTTGTAAGTGGCATATAATTGGAAGCACAACTATTTTGGGGGCCTAATTAAAAACTGCATGCATACAGTAGGCCTAAGTTAAATAACCATAATAATCGTGGATTCCAAGAAATCTTGGGCAAGTGTTGATCTAATTCGGGCAAGCAAATTTATGGCATGGCCAAAAAAAAAAAAAATTGTCGCTGCCCGGGCCACAAGGAAAAGGGGGTTCCTGCCTCATAATTTCTGACCAGGATCTGACAGTGTGTGAAAGAAAGAGGCTGCTCTGTGACCCACCACCAACTTCCCATCAGTGGCCAGCATTTACACTGTCCTAGTAGACGCATTTGCTTTGTCAATTATTTGATTCATGCCTGCCTCCTAGGGGAGGAACTCATATATCTTATGAAGCTGAGAATCTGAGGGGCTCCGTGTATTTCAGAAAGACCATAACTAGTAAGCATGGCAAAGGGCACACTTACCTAAGAGGAAAAGTTTGCCAAATATAGTAACAAACAATCGACATTTCTATGCACACGCAACTGTAAGTACAACCATGCTGAGCACCACCATGAAATAGTGTTTATCTTTAGCAAAATGTTCTGCTATAGTAAGCACGACTGTTTTGCTCGTTAAGCAGCACCGTGAAATTGGGTCCTGGCATCTGGCCCATCCATCAAATGTCCACCACGAGTGGTACACATGATCAGAGCCCATATCTCTTGTTGGCCTCTGCCAGACACTGCTGCTTGTGTGGGAAATTTGGAAAGCTTACCACTTCAAGCGGACTTGGTTTGGCTTTTGTAATGTTTCTGGGGAATGCCCCTGGCACAGACAGTTTGATCAGAGCTGCTTGTGGACAGAGTTGTAAACAACTTCAGCTTGGAAGCCATTTTGGCCACAAAGTCCACCATGGCATGCACACCCTGGTTTGGCTTATTGGATGCATGTTTGCACAGCAAACAATCAACTACCCAACTTTGATGTCATTATTGTCTGATTGATTAGTGCAACCCTCAAACAGCACCCCAACTTTGGAAACAAGATGTTGCCATACACAGACCCCCATGTTGCAACCATACATGGCTCGGATACTGACAACCAAGCCCATTCAATGCGCATGCTGGCCATTTACCTGTTGTGCAAATGACAACTTAGTTGGCACAAAGTATTGAATTTAATGACTCTCAATCTCCAAATTGCATCCAGCATTTCAACAACACATCAGAATTTTGCCAGACAGTCGGAATGAGAGCTGAAGCCAGAGTATTTTATTGAGAGTCAAACTTTGAATACTTACACTTCTATTCTTCTTTTTTGCATTGGTTAACAGTGCACTTATGTAATGCTTTTAGAAGCAATTGATTTGAGTTCTTGATGTTCATTTTCAGGGTGGATTGTGTGAACCAGTTTGCCAAAGACATCTGTGTTGTTGCCGACACTGCTATCCCCCAACCTCTAGTCATTGTCGACAACGTTCTGCCACATTTTGCACGGTTTGTCAGCAAGCAGACATTCAATGCCCTTGAAAAGAGACTCAGGTAAAAAAAAAGACAAATGCCCATATCGATGCAATACCTGTACCCCTGTCTTTTTTGCTGAGAACATACCCAAATCTTGTAAAGTTATCCAATGTACAGGGTTAAACAGCACTTTCTTTGTACTTCAACATTTGTAACGATGGTAGGTGTCATAATAGCTGGGCTCTGCTTTTTTCTATATGTTGAGAAAGAAATCACCCTATGCAAAATGCATCTTTCTTTCAAATTGATTTTCAACTGTTTTAATTATGTACTCCTGCCTGACATTGATATTAAGGAAAGTTAGTTGACATACATCCTTTTACAGAACTAATCGCCGTTTGTGAGTCAGCTACAACCCTCAGACAACCTTATTAAATTTTGTACCTTGAGTTCTGTTTGTCTCAGATTTTGCTTGTTCCACATCGGATCCATTTTGTACATCACATACCTGAAAAAAAATTTTGCAAGCTGCATAGACTCAATTCTACTGCAATATATACCTTAACCGATGATGGCTGACCTAATCGCAGAATGTGCCTTTGTTTATTTCACAGATCTATCACAACAGACAAGACATCGTAATAGTCTTCAATATTTTAAACTTTCCATTCATCTCGAAAATTGTCATCCTGCAGTTGCTATTTTGACGACCAGTTAAAGATGTAACGGTAAGACAAGCTAGTGTTACATTTGTAAAGGTCACTTTTGTAAGCTACATATAAATGAGACTTCAGTCACAAGATTGCGAAAAAAAGTGGAATTTGTTCATTGGAAGAACCAGTATTTATGGAATTTCTATTATTATTTTGTGTCCATCCTGCAGTTTTGTGGAAGTTACTGATTTGTCTTTATATTGCTCCCACATTTCTTGTATAAGAGATATGAATTTTGATAATTTAATTGTCAAGCATCAAATTTGTTTGAATGGTTTTAAGTGGAAATTTGACTATTGTGCAGTCGTATATAGTAGGAATTTACGGGCAGTTTTTTTTCACCGATTTTGTCAAAGTAGAATTATGAAATTTACATTTCTTTGATATGTTGAGTTACTTTATATTACCCCTACCTCCTCCCCGTGGTTTTTTTGGGGGAAACCCTGCTGAATGTCACAGAATCCAATTTCAGCAACACGAAGCTTAGGTTTGTTGTTAACAACCCAGATCAACCAAGTGCCAGAACAATTCTTCAATGTTCGATTCTGTTACATTTAGTGAAAGCAGGGTTCATCTTCCTTCCCAAAGATGACAAAGTTAATATCTTGTTTTACATCAGAAAAACTGTCACTAAATCAGTTCAGTTTATTTTTTGTGTGGATTGATTTCACATAAACATTTGATTTTCATCAGTTAAATATTTGCATGCAATGTTTAGAATTTTGCGCTTCACTGTAATCTGTCATCCCTGACTGTCAGCCTCGTGTTTTAGAATGAGTCGGCGGAAAAACGTTTCATTCATTTACCCAATCTAACAAAATGAGTCACAAGTCACTTTATTCAAGTTTGAGTGACAAGTTATCCATGTTGACGCACACTATAACAATGCTTTAGGTACCTCTTCAGCCTATTCACCGTAACGGTATTCTTGTGTTAGAATAATGACTAAACTTTGCATGCGGATCTACATGTACCAAATGCCTATGGAGGTTATGCATTAACACATCCTCAGAGGGAAAGAGTTAGTATCAGTGGAATAGGCTTGAGTAAACCCTTTATGCATTCATTGTAACTAAATTAAAATCCCAAAAATAGCCTCTGAGACCCCATGGAGATGCCAACAACGCATAACCTCCATTCTGGCCTGTGTTGGAAGTTTATTCAAGAGTCCAAAATAGGCCTGAGGACTCATTTTGTTGGATCTGTTCAAATCTTTTATTGTTAGTTTCAGCGTAGACTTAGTGCATAGAACAGCAAAACTGCTTGTGGTCATGCATGTGTCCAAACTCTTTAAAAAAAATTGGTAGTTATCTCCGTAGCTAGGTAAGCTGTATTCATATTTTTATCATATGCAGTGGCACTACAAAACAAAAGATACCAAATACCAATTCTACATCACATTTAAAGACTCTGTCCAGCCCATCCACAGATGGTAACATTTTGGTGACTTTCAGTTAAGAAAAAATGATGGTTGCCTTTTGAAATGAATTAACTGTCAGACAATTGCCAACCGTTGATTTCTCAGTGGATGCAATTTGAATGACATAATTAGCTGCATTTGTGGTAATGTCAATCAGCATGTGTTGCTTCAAGACTGTTTTCCCTAAATGACAATGACTGAGTCTATGTGTAATTACTCAGCGTAAATTATTTCTTCAGAAAGGAAATGAATAGAAATGTTTGAGAAAAACGAGATAACCCACTGGAGGGTTTTTCCTTTGAGTAAGAACAAGAACATAATTCTTTTTGCCAAACCATTCGCAATTGCTTTTTACTACCAATACATTAACTTTTATGTCCTGATAAACTACTTGTACTTCCTTTGGACATTTGGGTTTTTTACGTGTTCATTGACAACACCGTTTGGATATACATGTATCGTGCTAACAGCTCAGCAGTTCGGAGGTCGCTTTCCTGTCACAAAAAATGTAGACATTTTGGGTTTTCAAATATTCAAGTGAAATTTCTGGTTCCTTAGGAATTTAATTCCTCTGTTCAAAGAGATACCACAAATTGAACAAATGGCTGGAGATTGAAAAGGGTGAGTACAGTGTAGAGTTTAGGTTCTGTATAATATCTAAACAAAGTGTAATCCTTCCTTTGAGGCCATAGACAGCAAATCGTTTGTTTTGATAATTTTTATGTCTGGTTAATTAGTTAACTTATACCACGCTACATTTGTTATACAATTGTGGTATCGAAAAAAGCCAATGTGAATGCATTTCTTATTTACATTTTCTTTATTTACTAACAAGAAAAGTGTTTTGATACAAATAAAGTATTACACACAGCGAGGGCCATTTGATACGTCAGGCAAAAAGTGAACAAAGCGATTTCACAACTTTAGTAGTAAAAATTTCTTTATGACTTTGGGTATTTCCCCAATAAATTTTGCTTTCTTGTGAATTGGAAGTTTGCTATAAGCATGAACTGGCCTTTATACTAATTTTAGTTGTTTGCTTGTAATTAGTGTCATCATGAGACAAAATTTGTTACCATTAAAGTTGCTGGACTGACGTCACGTTCGGTGTCCACTTATTTTACGCCTGGAAGAGCTTTTTTCCCCTTCCTTTCCACTGTATTATATAAATTGTTTTAGTCATGATTTAGCCATTTTAATGGTTTGTTTGGCAGAGAAAATGATATATTGCGATCGTCCTGCCATGGAAAATTCCTCTGTGTTGACATGCATGCAAACTGCCGAAATATGATTTCTGTTGCTGTAAAGATAAACGACAGAATGTTTATAAGTAATGTTTCCTAGAAAGACGTCAATGTTTGCTCCTTTTAGAAATTTTAGGAATTGCGTATTATAAATGGGTGTGTGTTCGCCCAAAACGATAATTATCATTTCCATCAGTTTGAAGAGGAGTCATTCTGATACACCACGAGAGTTTAATTGGATCGACATGTCGAGGAGTGAGGTAAGACATACCGTTATTTGTTATAATTTCAATCAATGAAGGCCTTTTAGAGCACCGAAGTGAATACGTCATGCGCATAGCGCGTGAACCAACGCGCGCGTACTCTATTCGTTTGCACTACACTTCCTGGTTCACAATGGCGTCACGCTTCGATACCGATCGGCAGCCATTGTGAAATTGGCTCCATGCAAGCTCGTTCCATTGCAGTTTGTTTGATTTAAAGTGTTGTTTCTAGTTCATAGGGACTCTCCTTCACGTCAGATGCGGACGCTCCCTGCGTTTAACCCAGCTTGTACTCGCACTGTGGCAAGCATGGAGCAAAATTCAAAAGCGCCCACAAAATGTAGACCCTGAGAACGAAATTAATAGAAATGTCGTTATCAGTCGTATTTTTCTGATTTAACTGTCGGCAATCTCGTGTCTGATCGCTGGTCGTTATAATGCTTTGGTCCTGCGTCTAAATCATGGACTGGAAATCGGTTGCCATATCGAGGTGAAGATGTTTACGGCTTTTCTGGAGTGCCAGCAAAGCATTTGTAAAGAATAGCCTGATGGTGAATTCTGTCACTTGTTTATTTGTTCGGGAATTGCCTGCATAATTTTGCCCGCCGCTTGAACGCCAAAATGGTGGTAGACCATTCAAAGAAGATGGATCAATTTGGGTGTACATGTGTGTGTGTTTCTGATGGATAATGGGTTTTGCTAAATGTCATGGGGTGCATCATGGTCCGTAAAAATGTCAACAGGGTGCGCCTGATCATGAAGTCACGATGACAGTGCGAGGTGAAAAAACAGAGTGTTCGAGAAATGCGCACAACCGTCTCCATCCTATTTTTTTTGTGTGGGCACGGGCCAGATATCATTGTGTGTCCGTGATTACTTCCTCATCATTCTGTTTTTGGAATAAAACTGGAAATAGGCCTGATGTTTATGCAGTGTTTGCTCATCATCCTGATGTTTATTCAGTGTTTGCTCATCATCCTGATGTTTATTCAGTGTTT